>JXHJ01004236.1:0-26379 GCA_001014935.1 Liriomyza trifolii | reverse complement strand
AATATTGATTTATACTTCTTAAATGTCAACAAGCTTTTTAAAGAAATAAAGAGAAAAAATTGATATAATAAAAGGACGCCTCGACATGCAAACTGATCAGATAAGTGAACGATGTAATAAAGTGCAAAATATTAATTTCTTGAAACAAAGGTAGTGTGGTAAAATGTTTGCCAATTTTCTAATTGATAAATGATTTGATTGTTGTGGATTGTAAAGGGTGAAAGGATTCTACCTACATCAACAAAGCCACACAATACAACCGGCGTGCGATCATCGATCATAACTTGTACCTGGAGTCAGGACAGACACTTATCGATTAGCATAAGAATACAATAGATGAATAGATGCAGTAATGCATACTTATGCTTATCTTATGTATGTTTGTATTGAGAAAAGGAAATGATGCATTTAAATAATGAAAATAGGGAATCCCAAGCAATCTACTGGTTGATTTTATTATCGAATATTTAAATGATCTAGCAAGAGTGGTGAAATCATCACGAACCCTTTCAAGTTTAAACAAAACGTGTTCGTTTTGGTAAACAAATTCCTAGATTCTTTTATTCCAACTGTGGGAAATATACACAGCAGACAGAAGAAATTGATTCAAATCCATTTATATGACTGATTGATTTGGCCCCTACTACCTTCATATTTTAAATATTGTTTTAAAAACTAAAAACACTTTTGTTAAAAGGCTTCATTTGCTTTCATTTCAACAAATTATGCAAAACCAATATCAAAATAAGTTACCCGAGCTGATTTCTAAGATTTTTGGTTTATAAACAACTTTCCGTGTAATTTGAAATAACATTGATTTCATTTCTTAATGATGTTAATAAACAATTAACATTATTTGAAGAGATAATTTTCATTTCTCATTTAATTTTTCCATTTCTCTAATTAAGTACCTGAGCGACTTTTTTACTTTTCACAAAAAGCACAAAAATGGATGATGGTATATGATGAAAGTCAATAAAAAATATTTTAAAAAAGTATATAAAAAACGGGAAAAATATTTAAATTATGCATGAGGCTGCTGAGGGTAACAAAAATCACAGGATAACCATTATATGTAAGTAAAAAAAAAACGTAATTTATCAGATTCAAACATTAAAAAAACCTTCATACTTAGATAGGGTTATTTTTTTCACAGATACCAAACGTAAGATGCATTTGAATATTCCCGCTGGCACATCATTATCCTTTTTTATGCCTGAAAGATCTCTATGAAACACTCAAAACGATCATCCTTAGCAAACATTACCGTCACGATTAGATGTTCGTTTTTTCATTACGTTCTCACGACTCGCACATAGATAACTTGAAGAAATAAAATAGAGACTTTGAAAAAAATTGAAAAAATGGTTTTCACAAAAATTTACATATTTAAACAAGCAAAATTTAACAAATAACGCTTTTTCATTTTATTCATATTGAGACATTATCAAAATGATTAATTTAAGTAAATTGAAACTTCTATGAACCATAAAAAATATCATTAATTACATAAGAATTTGGGAATCCTTAGGATCAATAGATTTGGACAACCATGCTTATTTTTTTATGTTGCTGACATTTTATGTTGATCATACAAAATTAAAATTTGAGATTTTTGTGCATTTTAAGTCATTTTTTTAAAATCAAATTCAAATTATGATAAAACAATGAATGGTTTGTGAAAAAACTGACTTAGAAATTTGTGTATATTCATGAATTATATTTGCATGAATTTGTTGCCTAATTCAATGTTTTTTTTTTTTAAATGATCGAATTTCGAGCTGGTTTTGTTCCAGCCTCAGGTGTTATGTCATTTTGATTAATTGTTCAAATCAAATTTTAAGCTTGCTTGTAATTAAAGCTCATTTTTTGATAGTAGTGGGACTTCTCTTCTTGTAGAATTTTTTGGCAACGAATAAGTTGATTAACCGGTTTTGGTCTTGTTTGTTTCATATAATTTTTAACAAATTCATGTGCATATTTTTTATATTGCTCTCAGCATTATTGTCTATCATCCAACATACACAAATTTTAGCAATAAACCTCAGGGAAAGGTGAAACTCTACATGTTTTACATTTAAAAACAAATGACTGTGAGGTGCTCAATTAATTACTATCTTTAAAACAAAAAATTTAATTTATATTATTTATGTATTAGAATTGCTGACCTACAAATTTTTTATTTCATTTTCTTCCTTAACTTGGCTCGGTTATTTAGAGGCAATGAGAAAGAAATATCACGTATTTACCCTTTGAACACATCAAATATTTAGGTAATTTAAAACCAAAAATCGTTTATTAATAACAAAATAAAGTAAATTTAAGACAAAATGCAAAATCTGAAAATGATGCCCTTTGGGTCAATCTAACATAATTTTAGCTCACAAAGAAATATTTTTAATGATTGATTATTTTGAGTAGCAAAACAACAAATACATCTATGTATGTACGTATATAGAAGCAAATTTAAAATATGGTTATTCTTATAGAAAATATAAAATACCTATGACGTGTAAGGGTGACGATTTAAAAAAACAAAACATTACCTTCAGAATTGTTTTAAATCAACAATTGAAATTCGAATATTTAAATGTTAAAAGCTGTTTTCACATTTTAATTATTTATTTAAAGCTCAAAAAAGGCGCTTTTTCAATTTCTGAAGCTCATTTTATGTACTAAAAAAATATAAAATCAAGCGAATCGAGATTCAAAGCCATTTGAATTCGCTTCTAATATAGTCAGCTGATTGAGGAAAATGGTAATACTCTGCATAATAAACTGCATTACCCGAAATTCGCCTGGCGCTATCCAGCACTGGTAGTTAGTTGTCAAAAGTTTTGATGACGTCATAAATAAGAAAAGTATTTTTCTCTTTCATATCAAAACAATACTCTTAAAAGTTCAACAAACATTTATTAGATACATTATTACTTTCTAATGCAATTTTTTACCTGATTTCACTATTTATAAACAATTAATTTTTTTTTTTTTTTAATATTCTTTCTTTTATATTTTAAATAATTTGTTTGTTTTGAATGTAGATGTTTAATGATATGTACTTATCTTCATTATTTCATTTCCAAAGCCAAGAAGTAGAAGTGTGTTCATTATAAATAAAAAAAATATTTATTCAAACCACATTCTTCGAAAAACCTACCCTAGTTTGTACCTGGAAAAATACAATAACATATAACAAGAGCAGATGGTTCTACATAATATCTACCTCTACAGAAATTGCGTTAATCTTGTTTTTACCCAGAAATTTGCAAAGTAGAAAAAGCCGCATGTAATTTTCCATGCTCTTTTCAATAAATCCCATCAAATTTATGCAGAAAAACCCTCAATTGTAGTCATTCTAACTTTTGCAAAATGCAGATGTTATATAGGTAGCTATTTACGTATATTATGGTAACTGTTCTTTAAAAGTTTATGTGTATTGTTTTTTACCCAACCCACGACAACGCTGATTATTGAATCGTTTATGGCAACGTCGATAAACAAACATGACGTCATTTTATGAGTAGTCATTCGTCTATAAAAAAAAATACATTCAATTATCTCAAAGTAGGTTTGACTGATTTGCGGCACATTTGGATTGTTTGTCGCATATAACTACCTTGAATGAAATGCATGTAGGCTCATAGTGCGGCATTTTCATACAACCTTAACTGGCTTTTTTTATTTTTATTGATTTCTTTCCAAATTTGGTCATTGGAAATACAAGTAAAAGCTCAATTGAAAACTATGCCAACTTTAGCACACACATGTACATATGTATATATGTACATGATGGAATGAAGTCATTCAAGTTTCAGGTTATTGGTGGATTCTATTGCAGTAATGTAGAAGTAAAATACACTCAAATTGAAGCAAATTACCTCCTTAGTACGTCAATTCACTGTAACTTCTTTAGAGTGAAATCACCCAAGTGTATTTATAATTAAAGACATTGCATGATTTACTATTCAACTCTTGGGTGAATTCCACTTCAATATGCCAGAAATAGAACATAGACATGAACAACTACAAAGTGACTTGCTGTACTTTCTTGCTTGCAAGTTCATTAACCTCAAAATTTTCCTAAATAAATTACAAATTTTTTCAACGCAATCATTTTTGGTTTTTATTTAAGCAAAACATATATGATAGATTTTTTAATTAAAATGATAGTTATGTAAGTTAATACTTGTAAGCAGAAAACAATAAATTTATAAAAATTCGTTTAAATTTTACGGCTTTAAGAGATGATGATTGCGGTTTTTTTTTTCAGCTTGTTATAATGGCCACCCAGTTAACGATTGTTAAACTCGTGAAACCCCTTTCCGTTTACAACAACAATAATCAATTTGATTAAATGTTGTTGATTTTTATTTTAGGAGTAAAATGTTTGACGACTTAATACTCCTCGGCACCTTCACCCTCTCCGTCACCGGAGTCCATGCCGACCTCCTCATAATCCTTCTCCAAAGCTGCCAAATCTTCACGAGCTTCAGAGAATTCACCTTCTTCCATACCTTCACCGACGTACCAGTGCACGAAGGCACGCTTGGCGTACATCAAGTCAAACTTGTGGTCAAGACGAGCCCATGCTTCAGCGATGGCTGTGGTGTTTGACAACATGCAAACTGCACGTTGTACCTTGGCCAAATCACCACCAGGCACCACAGTTGGGGGCTGGTAATTGATACCAACCTTGAAACCAGTTGGACACCAGTCGACGAACTGAATGGTGCGTTTAGTCTTGATAGTGGCAATTGCAGCATTCACATCCTTGGGCACAACATCACCACGGTACAACATGCAACATGCCATGTATTTACCATGACGAGGATCGCATTTGACCATCTGGTTTGCAGGCTCGAAACAAGCGTTTGTGATTTCAGCCACAGACAATTGCTCGTGGTAAGCCTTCTCGGCAGAGATCACTGGGGCGTATGTTACCAAGGGGAAATGAATACGTGGGTAGGGCACCAAGTTAGTCTGGAATTCAGTCAGATCGACGTTCAATGCACCATCGAAACGCAATGAGGCGGTAATGGAAGACACAATTTGACCTATCAAACGGTTCAAATTGGTGTAGGTAGGGCGTTCAATATCCAAGTTACGACGGCAAATATCGTAGATAGCTTCGTTGTCAACCATGAAAGCACAGTCAGAATGCTCCAAGGTGGTATGGGTAGTCAAGATAGAGTTGTAGGGTTCGACTACAGCGGTTGATACTTGAGGTGCGGGATAAATGGCAAACTCCAATTTGGATTTCTTGCCATAGTCCACAGACAATCGCTCCATCAACAAGGAGGTGAAACCTGAACCAGTACCACCACCGAATGAGTGGAAGATCAAGAACCCTTGCAGACCGGTACATTGATCAGCCAATTTGCGAATGCGGTCAAGCACCAAGTCAACAATTTCCTTGCCAATGGTGTAGTGACCACGAGCGTAGTTGTTGGCAGCATCTTCCTTGCCAGTGATCAATTGCTCAGGGTGGAACAACTGACGATATGTACCAGTACGTACTTCATCTACTACAGTGGGTTCCAAGTCCACAAAGACGGCACGTGGAACGTGTTTGCCGGCGCCAGTTTCGCTGAAAAAAGTGTTGAATGAATCATCACCTCCACCGACAGTCTTGTCTGAAGGCATCTGTCCATCAGGTTGAATGCCATGTTCCAAACAGTACAGCTCCCAGCAGGCGTTACCAATTTGTACACCAGCTTGGCCGACATGAATAGAGATACACTCACGCTGTTAAAAAAAAAAACAACAACAAAAGGGTTAAAATATTTTTTAATTATTTCCACTTTAATCACATTCAATGTTATAAAGATTTGATTGATTATCAATTTCAGTTAAACGAAATACTTATGTATGACTAACCACGTTGCATCTAACAACGCATGCAGACTTTCATTGGGTGCGGCCGGCCGCCATTGTTAATTGATAAAACAAAAAAAATTAATATAGGTACGTATATTCGCGAGAAATGCGATCAAAAGTAATTTATTTCATTCAAATTATTTTGCAAGAAAAAATTAATTAACATAAATATTTTACTTACCATATTTAATTAGTTGAGTAGTTCACAAGACACAAATTTAAATTCAACAAAAATTTTTTTATCTTTCGGAGCAGCTAGTTATGAAGCTTACCAACCACAGATATTGAATGACTACAAAATTTATTTTTCCTTCTATTTATACTTTTCGGAAATATGACGCCTACTTTCGTCATTCGACATTTTTTTTTTCAAAGTGCTGAATTGCTGAACAATGACATCATCAAAAAGCAGTGCAGTTCAAAAATTAATGTAAATTTATCAACAGCACTGAATATACAATTGTTTGAAATTATGAACATGAGTTAACGGATACTTTTCAAAATAATTCTAATATTCGTCAATGAAATTTATGCTTAACAGGAATGGATCAATTATCTTCTTCAGGAATTATTCTTTCTTAAGGTACCTACTTCTGTATGTTCCAGCATACTAAACAGTATTTAGGAGGTAATCAATATATTTCTTAAATACACAATTGCAACATAAACTACCTTGGGAACAATGGAAACGGAAAACCCTAAGGTCTTAGAGTATAAAAATAATAACTAAAACAAATTATAGATATATAAAGGATGAAAAAGGACAGAATTTATTCATGGACAGTAAAACCTAATGTCTCATTCGAATCTGCACAGTCTTGACGTATGCTCAACCAAACCATAATTTTTTCAATACCTACTTGGAAACGATATAAGTAAGATAAGCTAAGAAAGTCGCTACTTTTGTTGATATTCAATTTAGGATAACCTGAAGAAACAATCTGTTATTCAAGAAAACTATGAAAAAATATTGTCAATTAATTTTCTATCGAATGTGCTAAATCTTTCGTTATTTGTGATGGAAGAAATGCATAAAATCGTATATCGACAGAGATCTCTTATTGTTAATTGTACCTTCACTACGAGGTATGACAATATTGAATAGGCTGTTTATATCAAAATGCGGTATGCACAAGTTGTTGTTGGTCCAGCTGGAAGCGGGAAGGTAGTATTTGGAAAAGACTAACCCATTTAATAAAACTCAATGAATGCTGTTTTTATAGTCAACCTACTGTAGTTATGTGCAACGTCATGGTCAAACCGTGAACCGCTCAATTGAGGTTGTCAATTTAGACCCTGCCGCGGAACATTTCGACTATACCCCCCTAGCAGATATTCGAGATTTGATACAATTGGAAGATACAATGGAAGATGAAGAGTTACATTTTGGTCCAAATGGAGGTCTAGTCTTTTGTCTAGAGTATTTAATGAAGAATCCAGATTGGCTTAAACAACAGTTGTCTTATACTGACGAGGAAACTGACGTGGGCCATGACCCAGATGATGATTACATTCTCTTCGATATGCCAGGCCAAATTGAGCTTTTCACCCATCTGAGCATGGGCAAAGAGTTTGTTCAGTTATTGGAATCCTGGAATTTTAAAATATGCTCTTTATTTCTGGTGGACTCACAGTTCATAATTGATGGCACAAAATTTTTGTCCGGCACTATGGCAGCGCTCAGTGTGATGGCAAATCTTGAAACACCGCATGTGAATGTTTTAACGAAAATAGATTTGTTAAGCAAATCTTCAAAAAAACAGCTGGAAAAATATTTGCAACCCGATGCTAAAGCTTTGTTAGAAGAGTGCCAGAGTGAGACCGCATGGAGCAAAAGACATTTTAAATTAACAAAGTCAATNGGAGCAAAAGACATTTTAAATTAACAAAGTCAGTCGCCTCANTCGCCTCTATAATTGAAGACTTTAGGTAAAATAAAAAAAATTCATAAAAGAACGGGTTTAAATTAAAGCAACTTTATATATTTCAGTTTAGTACAGTTCGTTCCTTTCTCGATTGACGATCATGAGAGCATTGAAGATCTTCTGATGCAAATTGATAACATTATGCAGTACGATGAAGATGCTGATGTCAAAATAAAAGATTTTGATCCACCAGAAGAAGATAATTAAAGATAATCTAAAGTCAAATAAAAACACACCATGTTTAAGAAAAACAATAAATGTTGATTTATGAATTAAACACCAGACAATGGCTAGTTAGAATATTTTATTATAAATTTGAAGGACTATATTTTCAACAGCAAATGATTTTATCTAAGCTGCGGTGTTGATAATATCAGTGTACATTTTAACTTTGCTTGCAATGCTCATGTCGATATATCTATCACCAATTGACACAACCAATCCTCCAATGATGGAGGGATCAACACGTTGTGTAATCTTTAATGATTCGTTTCCTTTTAGGAATGCCTAGAATTAGATCAAATATTATATTGAACGAAAATCAATTACTTTTTAGAAACCTACCTTCAATGCACCTTCCAACTGCTTGGTTTGGGAGCTGTCCAAAGGCTTAGCAGAAACTACTTCACAGATGATTTCTCCACGGTGTGCAGCCATGATGGTTTTGAACGCGTTGATAACAGTGTCAAGTTTCTGTAGGCGACCATTGTTAGCCATCAATGACAAAAAGTTGCCAGTAGCGGGAGCCATACGTAAAGTCTCCGATGCACTCTTAAGAGTTGATCCCAACAGCTTTTTGTTGATGATGGGGCTAGTCACGCTCTCACGGAGTTTGGCATCCTTCTTCAAAGTGCTCTGGATGGAATTGAGGTCTTTTTCAACTTGGTCGAGTTGCTTCAACTTTGATGCAGCAGTGTACAAGGCAGTTGCATAGCGGCCTTCCAATCCGAATACTTGTATTGGTGGCTTAACACTTTGAGCTGTGCTCAGGGAACGAACCTTTAAAATAGGTTAAAATTATTATTAAAGGTTTTTTTTTGACACTTGATAACTGCACATTACGTAACCTAAATATGATCACAATAAATTTTACTCATTGTGTTTTAGAAAAAAATTTGCGTTTAAACTTTTAAACCATTTCATACAATTTTTTTAATAAATTAACATACCAAAACTGCACATTTATTGAAGCTAGCCATCTTTCGAGTTATATGAACCAATATAATCTGTTATGAAAGTTTTTCAGCATAGGGATCATAATTTACTGTTAAGTTATCGATAACTTCAACGTTGCCAACAAAATTTGGAAAACACCTAATTTTTTTAAGGATTTTTTTTATTTGTTATATAGCAACGCTGCATAAATAAATATCGATAGTATTATTATTTTCTAACATCACTAACTGCTTCTGTGAATTGTGATTGACATAAATTAAATCAGATTTTTACAATCTAACTCTTTGTTTATTTTTTAAAACTCAATCAACAGTTCAAATGAAAACAGATGAAAAAATGACTCCAAAGCTTAAATTCGTGGAGAACGAGAAGGTGCTGTGCTTTCATGGACCTTTAATATATGAAGCGAAGGCACTGAAAAGTCAAATTACTAAAGATAAACAAATAAAATACTATATCCATTACGCTGGTTGGAACAAAAAGTAAGTACCTACTGAAGTAAAATATATAAGTGTGATTTTTCTAACTCTGTGCATTATTGCAGTTGGGATGAATGGGTGCCAGAGAGCCGAGTGCTGAAATATAATGAAGCCAATGTACAACGTCAAAAAGAGGTGTACAAACAACACTCATCAACTGCTGGAAGAAAAAAAGGTAAATTGTAAACAAAAATCAATATAAGGTCAGGTGAATTTGTAATTTGAAATTTGATAGGAGGACACAAAGGCAGAAAGTCTGATGTGACCAGTGTGGTGGGTTCAAAGGATGGTGGTCTCAGTAGCGGTGGAAGTGNCAGAAAGTCTGATGTGACCAGTGTGGTGGGTTCAAAGGATGGTGGTCTGAGTAGCGGTGGAAGTGAGTCGCGAGCATCCACGCCAACTAAAGATGTCGGAAATTCGAACGCTTCTGTGACTTCATCATCTGTGCGTAGTAATCGTAAAGCACAAGCCAAGGATATTGACAAACGTGATAAGGAGAGTGATGCTACAGGAAACAAGGATGAAGAGCCAACTTCTAAAAAGAAACGAATGTCCAGTGCAACCAGCACTAGCGATAAAGCTTCCTTGAACGGCACCGCGGCGGATACTGGTAATTCAGGGGTTGAAAAGCAAATAACACATGTTGAAGGTGAAGAATCATTTTTATCTCGTGTTGAAGTCAAAATTAAAATACCGGATGAGCTGAAGCAATGCTTGGCAGATGATTGGGATGCCATTACAAGACAACATAAATTATTGGATATACCGGCCAAGACAAGCGTACAAGATGTAGTGGACCAGTATATCGCCTATAAAAAATCATCAAAGACAACCAATCCCACTAAAGAGGTGGCCATGCAAGACGTCCTTAGCGGTATTATAGAATACTTCAATGTGATGCTTGGCTCACAACTACTCTATAAATTTGAACGACCACAGTATGCCGAAATACTTACAAAACATGCGTCTCAACCCCCCGCAAAGTTATATGGGGCATTCCATTTGTTACGGTTATTTGTGAAACTTGGAAATATGTTAGCTTTTTCAGCTTTGGATGAAAAATCCATGCAGGTGCTGCTTTCACATCTAACAGACTTTCTCAAATTTTTAGCTAAAAATAGTGCAACTTTATACAACATGAGTAGTTTTATCAATGCAAGTCCTGAATATCATCGTCATACTCAATAAGTTTAATTATGTAAGAATCCTACATATATCAGAAACTGTACTAACCTAAGTTGGTTGCGCTTATTAACTATAGATACGATTAATCCATTGTGTGCACTTAAATATGCCTATTATATTGGAAACCGTTTTAAATTATTTTATGGCTGCATTTATTTCAAGAAAATCGAAGTTTCTAGTCTTAATGAAAAAAATTCATAATTTTCAGAGAATATAATATGATTGCAGTGAGATTATCTTATAATCTTGAACAATTCACATCGTTATGATGTATTGCCCTCTGATGCTTGGCGCGTGGTATATCTTGGCAAAAATAGACCGAATTTAGATTCGATACCATGCAAAAGAGGTACAGCAGCACGATAACCACCAATATGATCCGTATTAACTTTCACTTCAGGTACATCATGCATTTTTTGTTTTCTCTTGGGTGAACCAGAACCGGTAGGTTGAGATCCCCCAAAATCTATATAAAAGAGACGCTGTAATAGCTCATAGGTTACCAGCGTCACACCAAATTGAGGTGAAGAACGGAAAACTCTCGCTTTAAAAAAAAATATTATATTTTCGTTAGTTTAGGGCCTGAGAAGCATAACAAATTTATATTACCAGCTGTTCCTTTCCAAAAAGCATGGAATCCTTCTTCTGCGTATATTTTTCTCGCAGCATCCAAAACGCCACTATATGTTGTTTGGCCAGAGCGTGCCACAACTTGTAGGCGTGTTTTAATGACATCGGCCGGAGTTACCAGAGAGGCTGCAGGTACACCAGCGATAGCGCCAGCCGCTAATAAAGTTAACGGATGATTGTAGCCATCCTCATCAGCAAAAAGTGACTTTGTGTGTGCATAGGCAGGGAAGTAAATGGCTGAGAAAGGTACATCACGCAGCAAACAGGCTCTGGCGCCCTTATAAAGTCCAAAGAGGCCCAGATCTCTGACCACCGATAAAGCTCGTATTTTTGCACCACTTGCAATTTCACCAGCAACTTGTAAACGTATTTTCACTATTTCCAAAGGATTTGTGAACACTACTTGAGATGCACCAGCCTAAAACGTAAATAAGGTTTTATTGTATAAAACGAAAAATAAAATTAAAAAAAAGCAAGTACTTACACAACCTCCAGCCAATATTTCAGCAGGAAGAGCAATGCTATCGTTTTTGGTTAATTTATCGCGCACAAAGTCGTTAACTGTTAGTTTTATTGCTTTTTCCGGTGCCACACCCAAAAGTTGCGGAAGCAAGCCGCGATACAAACCTAAAGCTCCCTCGTAACGTATAACCTGAGTAAATAACAAAATTAATTAATGACGAGGAGGAAATTAAATGTTTTTATATCATTTAATTTCATTGAAAATGCATTTTACCTTTTTAAAACAATCCAATGAGTTTCTGTATGCAACTTCACCTATATAGGAACCTGTGCGCTGATTTTGCATACGAGTTTTTACTAAATCGATCGGATAAACAACAGTAGCACCAACAGCTGTAGAATGTTCAGAAACAAAATCATTAAAAATTAGTAAAACAAAAAAAAAAAGGCATGTATACCTCCAGCCAAAGAACCTAAAGTGAACCTGTAAGAACTTTCCATAATTTGCACTAACACAGACCGATCTGCAGGATTTTCAACCGCTTTTATTTCAGCTATTCTAGTTGTAACTTGTTTTGTATAATGTTCTGGGCATATTTGACTTAAATCGTTATAAACGATGCGGCTGAAAGATATCAATAAAAGGTATATTATGAAGGTCATTTTCAAGGTCAACTAAATTACCCCGTTTGATTAAGAACCCCGGTTATTTGGTAAAGTATATCTATTTCTAAAGGCGTAATTTGGCTCATTGTTTGTGCAGCAAAAAGTAGTTTCTCTTTATTTACAGGTTCAGTGCGATTTCCCTGAGAAGCGTGTAAATAAATACGCTTAATAAGTTCCATATTATTGAGTAGGGAAGTAAATGCCATAAAATATGGGAAGCTCACTCTATGCCCTTCGGTTATCTTAGGATAAAGATAAATTTTAAATTTAATATCAATTTTACATAAACAATTTCAATAATTACCGCAACCAAGTTGTCTTTAACATCATCAGTTATCAAGTGTTTTTTAACACTCAACATGATATCCTGAAAGTCAAGAGGTGATATGTATCCAGTTCCTTGTTTATCTCTACTCTGAAAGGCCACCATGGCATACTCTTCATGAAAATCATGAATAAGTTGCGTGAATTCAGCATAATTTATTGACCGTTGTTTTTTCTTGAATAAAAAAATTTACAACTTCAAAACATTTTATAAATTCAAGTATGCCAGCTCGTTCAAAACCGAATTAAAACATCAAAAGTCAATCAAATTGTTAATCGTTATTTAAACTCCATTCAGTTTTGGGCGATCTGACATGTACCGTTTTTAAATGAACTGAGAAGTTAAGCAAAAACAATAACAGTTCCATATATATGAGAATCCTAAATGCAATCGACGCTTATCTTTATATATGTATGTATATGATGTTATTTAAAAGTTAAAAACAAAATCAACTAGGAATAAACATCGATACTGAAAAACATTTTTATTTTGCTAAAAGTAATCGTAATTTCAAAAAACATTCTTTTGTTGTTTTTGGGTTATCGGACCGACCCCTTCATTGGCATAAATATGAAGCGATAATAGGTGAATGGAATCTTTTTACTCAACTTCGAAAATTTATACTACCTCTCCGAAATAACGCTTTATAAACGGACTATCTAACGCAAACGGTATTTTGGAATGTAGTTCCGTTTTTATGATAACTTCGGCAAAATCATCTGTAAATATAAAACTTAAAATGTGGAAAAATTGACCTGATCACTTACTGTATGATACAGTGCCATTGCCGTTTCTATCGAAAAGTTGAAATGCTGTTTTGTAAAGAGCATCTGGTGCACAAAGCAGCCCTTCAAAAGCTTGGAATTCTGAAAACGATATCAGCCCATCTTTGCTCGTGTCAGCAACACCAGCTAACAGAGACACTGATTCCTGAAAAGGCCAAATAGAATATTAGGAAAATGACATGTAAATTGAGCAAGGTCAAGAAGCGTTCTAGGTCTGTACAGTGTGCACATTACCTACATTAACATGTTTTTTATGTGCACATTATCAGAATGACTGCCAAATGAAAATGAATGACGTACCTACATATGTACTTAAATTGGTACATAAGTGTATCAAAATTGTTGACCAACAGCTTAGTTTTATCAGCTGGTGCTATCAGCTGACTAAGTATGCATATTGTTTTCTTTACAAATTATTATTCGAGTAAAAAGGTAGGCATTTATTAAAACTCACTTTGTTAAAGGATGTTTGCGTAAATAATCCCAGAAACCGGCGCACGAAATCCTCACTAGTCATATAGTATTCTCCATTTTTCTGTTGCGATGCGTAACGTAGAAAAACTTCTTGCAACTTTTCCGTACTTGCGCGCTTTATTGATAATTCCTGTTATTGATAGGTAAATTTATACATATGTAAGAGCATTTCACTTTATGTGCACATTTCCACTTGTTTTGTACAAATGATATTTTTGGAATCTTTGATAAAATGTTATGCAATATAAAATAGAATCTATGGATCATACACACGAATACCAACTATGTAGAAATGTAGGTATGTGTGTAAAATTATGTAAAACAAAATAACTAATTTGTTTATTAATAAAGAAAGTGTTTCTTTTTTTTTTTTTTTGGTACATACGTTGAAATGATTTTGCAACTGCATATTAATATAAAACTTCTGTTGTTAAATAGAATATTCTAAGTATCACAATAATACCGTGGGTTAATAACACATCCACAGCCAAGTGTAGAATATTGATAACTAAATGTAGATTCATACATATATTATTTGTACAATCAACGTCGACGTGCATGTGAATAATATACAAACAACCAAATGAAAATAAATTTTAACAAATACAAATAGCTGCAAATATATTTATTAAATGTATGTACTACATATGTAAAAAATGTTACACTACTCTTGTGTTCACATAGAAAGAAATGATAACGTAACGTGATAACGATTAAAATTATAGAGCGAATTGAGCTCTTCTCTACTAATACATATGATTGTATTTGCATTGACTTGAGCTGTTGTTGTTTACAATTTCAATGATTTTCCAAGTTAAAAAAAAAACACTACAATTATATCACGTTATGATGTTAGACATCGTTATAAAAAAAGCTTTTAAAGATTAGATTTGTGTATTTTATTGTTTTTTATAATAATTCAAACATTTGTCGAATAATCAATACTGATAAATAGTGTATAATTCATTCCCTACCACACATATAGAATTCTTCTTATAAGAATATTTATCATAACCTTGAGAAGGTTGAGCTTAATTAAATCATATGTTTTATTCAAATTGACAATTATTCTGATGCTGGAAAGAGCCATCTGTTGTGAAAACATTGATCTCACTCACAAATTTGCCTACAAGTTAATATAAAAATTTCTGGTTTGCTGCAAACATTTAAAAATGTATGAACTCCCTTGGATCGATTTTTTTTCTTGATTGCCATCTCTATAAGTTATCGGTCACAAAATAAAGTCATATCAGAACAGTACTACATGCATAAGTGTTGTCGTGTGTGACAGGCTTTTGGGAAGCATAATGAAAATTTGCTGCTATTATCCACGTATGCAAAAGTCAAATAGTTTTATTTTATATATAAATTTGAAAAAAAGTCAAATAATAAAAAATAATGTGTTTTTTATTTTAGATGTACTTGCTTATAAATGTTGCCGATAACCCTTAAAGACCGTACAAGCTTCGGCTACCGGGTGAAAGAAAAACTTAATAATTGGAAAAGAATCATATTTTCCGACAGAAACTCGCGTAATCTTTTCCTATTTTTATTACTGAATTTAAGTTTTGCATTTGTTGAACTTTTCTATGGCATTGTCACAAACAGTTTGGGTAAGTTTAATTTATCAGTAAGTAGGTAGGTAGGTATATTTGCAAAATATGCGTATGAAAAATTTGGAACATTACAGATAAGATACCTATGTAGCTACCTAGAAATTTGTATACNCATTACAGATAAGATACCTATGTAGCTACCTAAAAATTTGTATACAACTAACTACGTGTCATAGATACTCTGCTTTCAAAAGTAATTGGAAAGTGGAGTAATTAAACTTTCTTTTGATGATTATATTGAAAAATGTGCTTTGCCTTATAAATATGTTTCTCTTCAATTCTAATGTTATTTTTTTCTTGTAGGCCTTATTTCCGATTCATTTCATATGTTCTTTGACTGCACAGGCTTATTGGCTGGTTTAGTTGCTTCGGTCATTACAAAATGGAAAGCTAATGACAAATATTCGTATGGCTATGTGCGGGCTGAAGTTTTGGCAGGATTTGTGAACAGTCTGTTCCTGCTGTTCATAGCATTTTTCATTTTGTCAGAAGGCGTCGAGCGTTTAATTGAGCCTCCAGAAGTGAAACATGAACGTTTGTTCATTGTCTCAGTACTTGGTCTTTTAGTAAATTTAGTCGGTATTTATGCATTCCAACACGGACACGGTCACTCACATGGCGGCCATGGTCATTCTCATGGTGGTCATGGTCACTCTCATGGTGGCCATGGACATTCCCATACTAATCACGACAACTCACATGATTATGGATATTTATCAAATGTCGTCACTCACGACAATAGCCATCATGGAAACCATTCTCATCAAAATCACCAACATAGTATAGGTAAGTAAAAAATCACAGTGAAATAATATTAAAGTTGGTTACTCTGCAGTACCGGATGATGCTAAGAGACAGTTATGGAGGTTGCTTCTAATGTGTACAGTAAATCCTCCATAACTCGTAATGAATTAATGATATGCATTAATAATGAGTTATAGAGATCCAAAGTGAAAACATTCGAAAAACTATCCAAATAATAATCCCGTCTCTTTTTAAAGGAACTAAAATAAGTGCAGCTCAAAAGCTCAAAAATTCCGTAGATGTGCATGAATAAAAATATGGTTTTTATGTATTAAAATGGTCCAATCTAATGATTTAGAGAATAAGTTGCTAAAAATTTATTGAACTTTCAGCTAAAATAGAGTTAGCAAAACTAATTTTTGTTTGTTTTCTAGAGAAAATTTTAAAAATTCCCTTATGTTAAAATTAGATAAAAATTTAAGATCATTAAGATAGATTGTATTATATTATGTAAAAATTTGAAAAAAACCTTATAAATTTTTTATAGGAATGGAGCCACACAATCATTATGAAATAACAGACACCAGTAACAGTAATAATTCGCATATAATGCGTGGAGTATTTCTACATATTCTTGCGGATACACTCGGCTCAGTGGGCGTAATAGTCTCTGCATTGCTGATGCAGTGGTTCGGTTGGATGATAGCTGATCCCATATGCTCAATTTTTATTGCACTCTTGATAGCTATAAGTGTGCTTAGTTTAATAAGGGAGTCAGTGGCTATTTTAATGCAACGTCAACCTGTTGCTTTAGATCGCCTTCTTCCACAGTGTTATCAAAAGATAACCGGATTAGCTGGGGTCTATGCAGTTCAAGAACCACACTTCTGGACTTTGTGTTCTGATGTTTATGTTGGAGCAATTAAACTCGAGGTTTCCAAAAACGTAGACCCTAAATATGTAGTGACGCATGTCCGAATGATCTTTGAGGCCGCCGGTGTAAAGCAGGTGCATATTCAGCTGGACTATGTGTGATACATTAAAATATTCATTTATTTTTTTACTTGTATACCTAATTAGAAGAAATATTTTTTATTTGAAAATTATTTAAAATATTGCCAAACCTGTACAAAAAGGCAGTCAGTTCAAAACAGATTTTGTATTTGTATATACATACATATATATGAGAAATAAATGCTTTGACAGGCAACTTAACACTGCATGTGTTTCATAAAATCAGTGCTTGTAAATTTATCTGGTCTAAGTCAATTTAAAAGAAAGTACAGTAGACACACGTGAGCGTGTGTGTAGAAATTCAGACAGGTAGGAATCAACTTAACTCAAGTTTTACTAAATTCATCTTTATCAAACCTTTGTANCTCAAGTTTTACTAAATTCATTTTTATCAAACCTTTGTATGTATGTATATAATTGCAACCAATAGACTGCTGTTATCTTCGCTCTGTTGACATTGAAGAACATCAATGCGAACATATGCATGTATCTACATATGTACATATCTACTCTATTTCTAATCTATTTCAATGTTTGACTAATTCTCTTTTGAATTTGTTCATGTGCAGAAATAGCGCATACCTACTATTTATAAAAGGAGTGTTCTAGAAACTTTCTCAATGACATACCTACCTACATTATTGAAAATCTTTTTATACCATTACTCGGCCGATACATAAATTTGCACGTGTGTAGTCTGGCAATCTGCTTCACGTGCCATTTCTATATATGAGTAGAATATACATACATATGTACATATATATGTATATTAATTGTATAAACACACATTTCGTACACATACTTTTACTTAGGTAAGTAGGTATTCGATGTTTCGTTTTAAATGCGTCCATTTTAAGTAGATTTTCGCTCGGCAACAATGATTTGCAGCACATATTGTAGATAAAAATATGATCTTTTACAAAAAAGCACAACAGAAACTTTATATACGGCGGAAAACTTGATTTATTTAATTAAGACACAATCAAAAAGTAAAAAAAAATGCGAAAATAAAAATTGATCATCAAAAGACTTTTGACTTATGGTACACATTAATAATTGAATTTTGCAAAGTTATTCACTCAATAAAAAATAGATGTAGTATGTTAATTTATAAGTAGAAAAAAACTTGTCTTAATATAGACATTGGAGATACATTTAATTAACATTTCTCTTCCTCCAAGCCGTGTTTAAAGAACATCATTACAGGAGTACTGACGCCGTCAATGTCACGGTATTCACACATGGCTACCATACCATCACAGTCCATAGATTCACCAGTGAAAAATTGTAGGTCCTTAAACCGTCCGAGTATATCTTTCATGACCTTGTTCATGTTGGTTTTAAATACTTCAACTTGGTCGGGTGAGCGTTCCTCCAACTTGGAAAGAACTTTCTTCATGTAATCCTTCAAGTAACCAGTGAATGATTTTTTGTCGGGAAAAGCAAAACTTTCTTGCAAACGATGGTTCATGATAACATCAACTCCAGTTTCGACATTAGTTTCAGTTCCTTCATCAGCTTCTTCAGCAGATGGATTGAAACCTTCAATCTTGATGTCCCCCTCAGTCCGAGATACCAATTTCCCGTAAACCTCGTAAATTACATCATCAACCAGCTTCATTTTGTAGGTGTCGGCAAACATTTCATCGCCAGTAATAATATCCTTGTAGATCTTCATTTTTAGTTTGTTTTCCGCCGATTTGTAAACAATATCAAAATGATGAATTCGACACACTAAATAGTGACACCCTGCACGCCACGAGTCAAAGTAAAAAGGAAGTACAAAGAAATAGAGATGGCAAATATCAATTTGCACACAAATTCTTTCAAAAATACCTTTTGTGCGATATCGCCTTCGCTCTTCGATAAATATCTACTTTTGCGTTACTACGTCACAGAGTAGTATTACCNTGCGATATCGCCTTCGCTCTTCGATAAATATCTACTTTTGCGTTACTACGTCACAGAGTAGTATTACCTTTAAAATTATTTGTATATCTACGTAAGTAATGTTTAGGTATAAAAATTATAGATTATGATATAATTCTAATAAAGNATTGATTATGATATAATTCTAATAAACAATTGTGAGAAATACCTTTTTTTGTTCAATGAAACTAATAATGATGTGAACTTGTCTAAAATGTATTATATCATATTTGTGATTGTACAAAGTGTTATTTTTATTTGTATCTGTTATTTAAAAACATTGAGGGTACTCATTTAGAGTCGTNTTATTTGTATCTGTTATTTAAAAACATTGAGGGTACTCATTTAGCGTCGTATTTATGTCACAATTACAAAATGGCATTTTTATAACAAACTTTAAATGAGCGCCCCGTTGGAAACACAGTCACATTGAACTGCTGATTATGATATGCAAAATTTGTTTCAACTTTTCGATACAAAATCCCATACAAATTCGATCAGCTGTTTTGCAACATTAAAAAAATGCAACGTTTGCAACAGTACCCCTATTAATATCATAAATAAATATATAAAATGAATACAATGCGATGATTATTGATTAATTCTATAATTTGTTGTAATAAAACAATTATCTTCAACGTAACATCAAATAAATCGATAAATATTATATCTGTCAATTATAATTTTTTGATTATTTTTCTATTACAAAAACTTGCCGCTAGATGTCTGTTTGATCTTAGCGCCGAAAAGTATGCTTAAGTTTCATATATAAAAACATTGTTTGAAGAAATTATTAAACAAGAATTAAACAATAACTGCTATGTAATTATAATTATAAGTTATAAATGTATAATCTCCTATAAAACACGTTTTGTTTATATGATAGAGATGGTTTTACTTATACCAATGAAAAGAATCGATAGCGGCAGCTTTTTAAAAAATAATCAATATTTGTGTAATTTGTACCATCTCTAATAGTAATCTACAGTACGCCATTTAATTTTCATTGCTCGTATGTAAAAAACTATAAATTTTTGAGTGATATATTCTGTAAGTTGGTAAAATATCGTACTAGAATTATGATAAAGGTTGAAAACAATGTTGAAAAAGTGGTCGGTTTAATTTTGGATTAGTATCAATTCAATTTACTTCAGTAATATTTATAAATATAAATTTATGTGTGTGTGTACGTCTTAGATACATATTTGTCTTCAAATGATCATAAAATAAATAATACACATACTTAAATTCGGTGAAATGAAAATATTGCAAATAGAAAACATCAAAACACACTTCGAATAAAATAAAATCAATCTTGAACTAAACATCCATTTTACGTACATAAATATACAATCTGTGGTGTACAGAAAATAACTAATCGGCGATTTGTATAGTAAATCATTAAAATTGGTGTTACTGGCAATTCTTACATGTAAGTACCTAAGTAGTTGGTTCATATGCAACCATATGCAATCATAATAATAATAAGTTTCAATAAAATGTGATTTAAGTTCAAATTCGTAGCATATAAATATTAAAATGAAATGTAATTGTTATGAGTACCATTCGTCCTCCTGTACGAAATACATTTTGCAATTGTCTTCCATGGAAGATAAATGTAGATAGGTACCTACCTACCTACTTATTAAATTGAGAATCTCACCAACGATAAAAGTACAAAGAAAATGATGTTTTTATTTTGTGAACGTCTTGATATTTTCTCGACTTATGTATTTTTGTAGTTTTTTTTCTTCGTATATTAAATTTTTAAAAACGAGCCTTTTTAAAGCATGTTTTCCATTGCAGAAGGTCTTAACATAAAAAGAATAACACGTCAACACATAATAAAAAAAACTGTTCAGAATGTATGGCAAATCTAAGACGTCAGCAGTACCATCAGACGCCCAAGCTCGAGAAAAATTAGCTTTGTATGTTTATGAGTATTTGCTACATGTCGGTGCACAAAAAGCTGCACAAACGTTTTTATCGGAAATAAGATGGGAGAAAAACATTACACTTGGTGAGCCACCTGGATTCTTACACACATGGTGGTGTGTCTTTTGGGATCTATACTGTGCTGCACCAGAGCGTCGTGATCAATGTGATCACTCATCAGAGGCAAAAGCATTTCATGATTATGGCTTTGTTAGTTCGGGCTATGGTGTAAATGGTATTGGTCCAGGTGGTCCACACAATGCTGGAGGACCAGCACCGAGCCCACTGGGACAGATGCCCCCAGTTGGAGACGGACCAATGGGGCCTGGTGGCCCTATGGGACCTAACTTCTTTCCCAACTCTACTATGCGCCCTTCACCACCAACGCACGCTTCAAGCCCCCAACCGCCTCCATCTCAAATGATGCCTGGACAACCGCCTTTTATGGGAGGTCCACGGTATCCAGGAGCTCCTCGTCCCGGAGTACGAATGCAGGGAATGGGTAACGATTTCAATGGTCCACCTGGTCAGCCCATGATGCCAAATAGCATGGATCCGACACGACCGGGAGGTATTGGACCCATGAATCCTCGCATGAATCCGCCTCGACCTGGAGGTATGGGACCGATGGGATATGGACCAAGTGCAATGCGTGGACCTGCACCGGGACCGGGAGGAATGCCTCCTGGCATGGGCATGGGTGCCGGTGGACGTCCACCACAATGGCAGCCTAATGCAACAGCACCAATGAACGCCTATTCATCTTCATCTCCAGGCAACTACGGTCCAGGTTCAAATGGACCTCCCGGCCCTGGTACTCCTATTCTGCCTTCTTCACAAGATAACTCACAAGGTGGCGGCCCCGGTGGACCAGGTGATAATATGTATGCGCTCATGAAACCCGAATTTCCAATGGGTGGTGGACCAGATGGAAGCGGTGGTGGTGGAGGGATGGGTCCTCTAGGAGGTGGTCCAAATTCAATGGGACCTGTACTTAATGGTAGTGGGGGAGATGGCAGTGGTCTGGATGGAATGAAAAGTGCACCAGCTAACGGTGGCCCTGGAACGCCTAGGGAGGATTCAGGTAGTGGCATGGGCGATTATAATTTGGGTAGTTTTGGTGCACCTGGTGAAAGTGATCAAACAGAATCGGCCGCAATACTCAAAATCAAAGAAAGTATGCATGAAGAAGCGAAACGATTTGAAAAAGATTCAGAACATCCAGACTATTTTATGCAATAAAATCATTGAAATTCAATTTGATGCAGTAATTATGAATTCAAGAGAAATGATTTTCTCATCTTCTCAAGATATAAGCTGAAGAGATAAGAAGGATAGGTAGTAATAGTACATCACTTTATACATATTTGCCTGCTTCTATTTTATATATTGAGGCAGTAAACTATCATTCTGTTTTCAAGGCATCAAGAATTATCAAGTTAAAGTTCTCGTTTTTTAGCTAAACAATAGATAAAAAATACATGCTACTCTTCACATGTGTTTGCTGTATGCGAAAGAATTTGAAGATTTGATTCGGATTTTTTTTAGTAACTTACCTAAAAAAAAGCATTAAATTAATTTATGTCTTTAATATCTTGAATAATGTGAAACAGTTTATCGTAGCATAACATATACATATACTATTTACATTTACTCAACACGAATACAAAATAATTAAAAAAAAAAAAGTATGAGAATTAGTTTGCCTCGTTCTGTAGTAACGAATTTTTTGCAATATAATTCCAACTTAATTTAATGCATATAAAATATTCCCTTACAGAAATAGTTATATTTAAGATCAACAAAATTCAGTATGTTTTAATAAAAAAAAAATGTTACAAATAATTCTTGTTTCATGTAGCTATAAAGGACGAGCAATCCAATTGATCATTATGCATGCGTGATCATATCACTGTTGCCGTTTTAGATACAATCATATAACAAATAGAATTATTTACTTCTTGTAAGCAAAATATTCAAATAATTGTTTTATTTAATCTAGTTTCTAGATTGGTTACCATTTAGAAACAAAATTCATGGAAATTTAAATAAACTTTTCCAAAAAATTTCATTTAGATGAATCGAAGTTTCTTGTAGGTACATACCTATATAGGTAATTTCAATTTAATATAAATTGTAAGTTTGTAGAGTTGTGAATAATGCAGTTGAAATTCTATGTTTTGAAATATTTCTTCCATAGAAAAAGAAACAAATGATTACATAATTATAAATTATTAAACATACGAATTAAAGGGTTTCTTTCCGGAGTCAAATTTTTCTTTGATGCCTGTATTATTTACAATATTTATAATAAATATTTTGGACTGGCAGCTCTGGTCTAAACAAATTTATCGAAAGTTCATTTTATTGAATTAATACACATCTCTTCAGAGTGTTTATCTTAGCAAAACAATTGCCAGTAAAAATGTGAGTGTGAGATAAAAAATTTAAGATGTAAGCATTATTTAAGGTTTTGAATATTTTAAAAATATAGGTTTTCGATTTCTCGCTTGGCCGTCAGACATGCACATTTTCAAGGACTTCGAAATGTGCAAACAACGGCTGCATTACAGACAGTTAAGATGAGAGTTATACCTTCTGATGTTGATTTAAACGAATCTTTTGAGGATAAAAATAAACGTATTGGCCGTGAATTGTCCCCTCATTTAACAATCTATAAGCCACAACTGACTTCGATTTTATCTATAACACATCGTATGACTGGATGTGCTTTAACTGGTGGTATTTGGGCTCTTGGACTGGGTGCATTGTTACTACCTCATGACATTAATCATTACATCACAATGATTGAAGGATTGCACCTAAGCAATGCAACTCTAATTGCTACCAAATTTATAGTTGCCTACCCTTTTACTTTTCACTTGGGAAACGGTGTTAGACATTTACTTTGGGACACTGGACGTTTCCTCAAAATCAAAGAAGTCTATACGACTGGTTACGCAATGGTTATTTTTTCTGTTATTTCTGCATTGATAATTGCAAACTTATAAGTAAAGCGACTTTGCTTGCAGATTGAAAAGTATGCTTCAAACCTTTTTATTAAATAAATTATTATGAATCGGATAGCTATTTAAAAAATATACATTAATGTTTTCTTCTTTAAACAAATGATATATCGATAAATATTAAATGAGTGATCTATCTCAAAATTTATCAGAAGATATCAATTATTATTAAAAGAGGTTTCTTGATAAAGTTAATATAATATTTAAATAACATAGGAAACTCTAAAAAAAGTATACTTCAAGTGCTAGATATGTACTGTAATTATTATTATATTCCCCTGTTTTTTATCATAGTGACATTTTACAACAATTGATTTATAAATTTTTAGCATTTTCAGTACCTACCTATATTGGTTTTTTTCTGATTTATGCACTTACATATTTTTTGTATTAAAAGCAAATGATGTAGAAACACTGTTCATTGATTCGAACAGGGTTCCGACCCTTTGAAACGAATAAATAGCGAAGTCTGAAAGACGATTTTACAATAGACCTTGTCATTCTTATATTATATTAATCATATACCTGCATAATTATTATCTTTTTATAGAAATGAAGACAGTCTTTTTATCTATTAAAATTATTTAAGCTATCCTAACAAGTATGCAAATTTATTGATCTGAATTAAGTACTTTTTGGCCGTCTTATATATAATTTTCTAACAACAGCACTGTTTGTCAAATTAGTAGTAAAATAGAAGTGCAGATGAGAGCCCTGTCCTCTGTATTTCATTGGGTGAAAACACTTTGTTGAGCGACGACCTGAATATCTTCGCTATTAATATTAACTTTTAAGATTTCGGTTAACTATATTTTCTGTGGATTAATTTGAAAAAGGAGTTAGAATCAAAATAATTTAAACTGGCGGACAAAAAAATTCAAACGGCTTTGTGCCAAACTTCCGTGGTAATAAACTATAATAATCAGGGTATCGGCTTGGAAGACAATAAATAAATTAAACTTCTACATACTTTATAGTTGAAAATTTATCACTCGGTTATTGAGGATGTTGTTGCGAATGTTCGTGATGCGTTCTTGGACGAAGGAGTTGATGAACAAGTTTTACAGGAAATGAAGAACGTATGGCGAACCAAGCTTATGGCAAGCAAAGCGGTAGAGTTGACCCCGGATCCCGCAGAACCACAGCCACCACCTATTGTGGCTAATAATCAAAAAGTGATTAAACAAAACAAAAAAAACATATAAAATCATATTTAATAATATTTTTCACAATAGATTGCGGCTGCTAAAGCAAAGAAGGTCATACCTGTAGCTCAAACAAATGTAGCTACGGCTTCGAATAGCGGAACTGCATCAGCGGTTGCAACACGACCAAATCATTCGGGCAATGTCAAAGTAGAGTCTACAACAACACTTTCGTCTAACCCACCACCGCTTACACCAACTGCTCAGGCTACGTTACTTGCACAACAAAGAGCTGCAAGTTCGGGCAATACAATGAATAACTCAGCATCCAGCATACCACTTGTAGCTTCATTAGACCCTAACAGGATTATGCCTGTTAATGTAAGTTGTTGTAAAGATTTGAAATAGTTAATATTGGTATATTTTCCTTTAAAGATTACATTACCGGGTCAGGCTGGATCTATGAATTCAGAGTCGCGTACATTAACTATACAAGTGCCCGCATCTGCTTTGCAGGAGAATCAACTCACACAAGTTTTAACAGCTCATTTGATATCATCTATCATGTCGTTACCATCCTCGCTGGCATCGTCGGTCCTTCAACAACATGTCAATGCTGCACTCATGCAAAGTATATTTGAAATTTTTAATAAAAGTTCATATTCTAACTAATTTTGGTGCTTTGTAGAAAATTTGAACAATAGCAAGCAACTCGATGGACCAGTAGATACTTCAGATGAAGATGATAGTGAGGAGAGTGACGATAATATAGAGAACGAAGATGACGATGATGTAGATAAAGAAGACGATGGTGATGAGGAAAACGAAGGAGCAGAAGAGGAACCACTCAACAGTGAAGACGATGTGACAGATGAGGATGCAAGTGATCTTTTTGACACAGACAATGTTATTGTTTGTCAATATGATAAGGTAAACTGAAATTTAATTTAACCTAATAAGGATTGTAATTATATGTTTTTTTTTGG
>JXHJ01004133.1:0-22645 GCA_001014935.1 Liriomyza trifolii | reverse complement strand
AAAAAAATTCGATTAAAAACTCTTCGTGATTTTTTTCACACTTTTCTCGGAAATAAGAAAAAAATTAAAATTAATTCAAAAAAAAACTTATTCTAATTTGTTTGTAATATTATTCTGCCAAGTTTACAAAAAATTTTATATTCTGTTTTTACAGATATTTACCCGAACATTTGTTTAAAGAAAAAAAAACTATTCTAAATTTGATATTAAAAATCGTTAAAAATGGCCTTACGCATGCGTCGCGATGTACAAAAAGCATCATATTATGTATGGTTTTTAGGCGCCGAAGAAGCTAAAGGATTACGTGGTGATCATGTAATCAATTCAGTTCTACCATATTTAATCAGCAGATCACGGAATATGGAACCTTTAAAAGTTACTTTGCAAGTATCACATAAAGGCATTAAAATTGTACAGGCAAGTGAATAACTTCAGAAGCATATGAACCAACTAATATTACTTTTTAGGGCTCATCGAAACATTTAATACCACACAGTGCCATAACCAGCTCTTTGCAAACCGACGACATTGTTGCTTGTGTTCTCTTGCTCTACAACCCGGCTACAAAATGTCCATTACATGTGCATGGATATCGTTGTGACTCTGAAAGCACAGCGGAGGCTCTTAATCAGCAATTGCAGATACTAATTAATCGTTCAGAAAATCAGAAGCGTTTTGAAGAACTAGAAGCCAGGTAATGTGGATTTTTTCTTTTGCAAAATTATAACAGGCAAATATACTATGTTGATATCGTACTTAAGTTGGTACATACATATTTCTGTGCGTAGCTATGATAGACAAACGCACAAATTTTACATTTTTTTCCTACTGAACATACCAATTTATTCAAATAATTTAATCAATTAATAATATTATTTATTTGAAAAAAAAAAAAATATAAAGTTTAAACTTAAAATCAAATAATTTCATTCAAATTTAAAATATAATTTAAATAGCGAAAATTGATTGTTATATTTATCATTACAATTCTGTTTTTTATTAACATAATGTTTCATTTATTTAAGCCAACTAATTTTCTTGCTCATTCTATTTACTTCACTTTTTGCAGTCAGTTTTTAAGAATTTATTCTTTATACTCTTCTTTGTTTTTTTTCAAAAAATGTTGATTCCAGATTGGGAATATCACCGCATTTGCTGTCACCAAACCAAGCAACGCATAATATTCAAAAAGCTAAATATCCTCCACCAGTGCAGAAAAATCACGAATTGTCGCCTAAACGTTTTAGTTCCTCACTAGGGAGCGACACAGGGCATAGCACACGCGACTCGGAGTGCAGTGAAGAACATAGTGGTCATTCGCCCTTGTCACGCTCTCCTCAATATCTACCAACTAAATCATATGTGCCTGTAGCCAGCAATAATGAGTTATTTGATTCATTGGCCGCTGAACTACGGGCAAAACTAAATGGAAATGGACCTCCTTTGTTGTTACCGCCACGAGACTACGATACTGTACATAGATCTAAAGGTAATCTCACAGCAATAGAATTACGTCGGTGTCGTAACTCGCTTATAGTTGGCAATCCCAAGCCAGGTGCATCGACGTTGGACCTTCCTACTCCTGTAAGTGCGGCCTCCATTGCTATTAAACAAGTTTCATCTCGTGGTTCTTCAGGCATTGGATCTGATCTAGCGCCTAGTCCGGAACGTCAGGATTTGCACACCTCCAGTGGTAAGTCATTCAAAAGTGAATCAATTAAAAATATTCAATAATATCTGTTTACTGAACAGATGAAGAACAATGGTCAAATGAAGCTGATAGTTCAGTTATTGCCATGAAGCCGTCTCAGATTAATTTGGAACACTCTACACCTTTTGTACCAAGTCATGTCACACAAATCCATCGTAAACTGAGTAAAGATACCGTACCAGAAGACAGTTACTTGCGAGATCTACCAGTCAAACCTTATAATCCAAGATCATCCACAAGTCGGGATATCGACAAAGCCATGCCAACAACAAAAACTATCAGATCAACATGGTCAAACGAAGATGAGATAAAACCTATTATTTTACGTCCAACCGATTATGACGCTAAAATCAATCGTCTTATACAAGCTGAACGTGATTTCAAACAATATGAAAAACTCGCGCCCCGTGAGCGAGAACGTGAACGAGTGGTTACTAAATTGAATAGTACCGATAAGTACAATGAGCTTAATCGTTTATTATACAAAAAACTGTCTTTGGAACGCGAAACCCCTACATCAGATCATGAAGTGGATGCAGATTCTGCAGGATCTGAGCCAATAATGGAAGAGCTGCTGGTTAAGTCAGTTGAATATCGAAGCGAAAATATGACCGACAAACAAAAATTTTTAGAGTACGCAGCAAAAAGAAAGGATTCAGCAAGAGAATCGACCCAGAAATATACTAATCGACAACGATATATTGAAACTGGCGAGCTACCTAATGAGAAACTGAAGCTGGGTCCCCCCAAATATCCAGCAGTTCATCGAGGCACGTCTTCTACATCGGTAAGTGAAAGCCATAGCATTGAAAGAAATTCGCGAACACCTGAAAGATCAACCAAAATTTCTAACGTTCCTTATGAGCATGATGTACGCCGTAGTTCTCGTGATGCATCCTTCTTACATAGTCATGAGCGTAATCCCTATCGAGAACCAGAGAGCTTACCCTATATTGAAAGCATGGAAAAAATGTTAAAGTCTTCGAATTTGCATTATAAATCCGAAGACGCAAATGTTAGTAATCTTGAAAGCGACAGACATGAGTATGAATTTGGAAAGGGTCGAAAAATGGACAGTAAACAAAATTTTAATATCATAGAAGAAAGGTTTAAGAAACCAACACACTCGGCACATCGCTACAATGATTGGAGTGATGAAGAGCTCTTAGATAAAGAAAAATCTCCAGTATCTTCACCAATACCACATAGCAAATCACGGACTCATGCACGTTGGGAAAAACGCGAACTACTTCATCCTGTTCCGAAACACACAACCCATTCACAAGATCATCGTGGTGTTGGACATGAAGCTTATAGACATTTAAAACAAGAAAGTGACAGTTTATCAAACTCACGAGAGACAAAAAGCAACAAAACCTATAAAGCACATTACTCACCTAACATCGCTATGATATGCAACGATGAACGCAGACACTTTGATAAGCAGCGTCTCGATGCTAATTACTCTGCAGACATGTACCCTAACCAAACTACACATATAAGGGACGTTGAAGGTGCCCCATCATTAATTAGCGCTAAGAGCTTATCAAATCTGAATAAGGGTTATAGACATAGCTACGCAGAACCAGTTTTTAGTCGATCAGCTGGCAGAGTCGGATTGGCTGCTGTCAATCCATATTAAGGTTAATAAATTTTTAGAATGCAAGCCACTGCAATTTAGATTTTTTGAAAATCTTTTATCTTCGATTTAATTAAGTACCTACATTTGTATTAAAATGATTATCAGAACCCATAGTGTGCGTATTTTATTTTATGACAAAGACAATTATTGTGCAACGATATAGGTATGCATTTAGCTACTGGTTTGTACTACACACTTGGTAGATTGAAATATTAGGTACTTACGCATTATATTTTTGGAAGTTTTACTTGTTTACTGACTTTTAAAAAAAATTAAAGTATTGATTCTATATAATGCTTACACATACATTCAAATCTATTTTATAAATAAATAAAAAGTAAATCGAAAAAATATTGTTTCAATAGAGAAAACAGAACCGAACAAACAAACCGCCAAGCACGAATTAGAGAAGAAATCGTTACACCTGCGGCGATACAGATTTGCTATACATTCCCAAGAACTGCCTTGTTTTCAAATCCAATTTACACACCACTGTTTGAAATAAAAATTATCGGTATTCTTACTGGGTTCAGGTATTAAAAGAAAATATTGATCGGATGTTATTGCCATAGAGATTATAAAGCCTAGATTTACTATCGTTTCTTTGTTGTGATAGCTCTCATTTTACTATCGATGATTTCTGGCAATATTTTTCACCATCGATAATATTTTGCTATGTTGAACATCGATAGCTTTCCTTCGACTTTCATCTCTAATAGATGTCTACTTGCCAACGTCGGTGCATATATTCATATATTGCAGTTTCTTCCGTTCTACCGGTAGAGCCTTTCTTATTGTAGACTGAGTAACTCTGTGTTTGTAGTATATTGAATTGGAAACAAAAAAGAACTTTTTTCATTGAGGGGAGCTATAAACACGCTTGTGAGAAATTTAAGATGGCTACTAAAGGTAAAACTAAATTATTAATTCTTAGGAACCTTCTTGTATAAAGAAAAAAATTACTTTTATTTGTAACAAACTCTTCTGCAGCGAAAAAAATGAAATCTGAAGAAAGTTCGCAAAAGGAAATGACATTCATTAAGTCAGAAGCTCAAACGGAAGTCCACACCTTCGAGTCCGACATTGAAGAAGTTACCCCATCGGCTTTCAATCCCAAATATCGTAAATGCCCATATTTAGATACCATAAATCGTCCACTATTAGATTTCGATTTCGAAAAATTATGTTCTGTATCTTTGACACGCATTAACGTATATGCCTGCTTGGTTTGTGGAAAGTATTTTCAAGGACGCGGACATAACACTCATGCCTACACACATTCTGTAGCTGAAGCCCACCATGTTTTTCTCAATCTACAAACTTTGCGATTTTATTGTTTGCCTGATAACTATGAAATCATAGATTCTAGTTTAGATGACATCAAATATGTACTAAATCCAACATTTACACTGGCTGATATTGAGCAATTAGATTGTGCTACAAGGCATTCACGCACTGTAGATGGCGCTCTTTATTTGCCTGGTGTAGTAGGCCTAAATAATATTAAAGCGAATGATTATTGCAATGTCGTATTACAAGCATTATCACACGTGGGTCCGTTGCGTGATTTTTTTTTAAGAGAGGAAACCTATATCAGAATTCCGCGTCCTCCCGGAGATTCTATTTTTAATTTGGTACAGCGATTTGGCGAGTTAATGCGTAAAATGTGGAATCCTCGTAACTTTAAATCCCATGTATCTCCACATGAAATGTTACAAGCTGTTGTTTTATGGTCATCGAAAGAATTTCAAATTACGGAACAAGGAGATCCTATTGATTTTCTTTCTTGGTTTCTACACAGTTTACATCGTGCAATGCACGGCACAAAAAGGCGAAATTCATCTATCATCAATAAAACTTTTATGGGTGAAATGAAGATATACACTAGTAAAATTCCACCGGTTGATTTGGATGAAACACAAAAAGCACTGTTATTGGCAACAGAAGAATATCAAGAAAAATGTGACTACAGTAACTTTTTGTATTTAACCTGCGATCTTCCTCCTCCTCCTCTTTTCACAGATGAATTCCGTGAAAATATTATACCACAAGTGAATTTGTATCAACTTTTGGCAAAATTCAATGGCACCACTGAAAAGGAATACAATACATACAAAGATAATTTATTAAAACGCTTCGTAATTACGCGTCTTCCTCGTTATATCATACTTTATATAAAACGCTTTACTAAGAATACCTTCTTTTTAGAGAAAAATCCTACAATTGTGAATTTTCCCATCAAGTAAGATATTTTTTTTCTTTTAAAGATACATATATTCTATAAATAAAAAATAAATATTTTCAGAAATGTAGATTTTGGTGATATCTTAAACATGCCAGAAAGTAAAGACAATCCTGAACAAAATAAATACAATTTAATAGCAAATATTGTACATGATGGAGAACCCAAAAAAGGAACGTTTCGAGTTCATATTCTACACAAACCTAATGGCCAATGGTATGAGATGCAGGATCTACATGTAACAGAAATTTTGCCACAAATGATAACGCTAACAGAATCTTATATTCAAATTTATGAGAAATGTTTTTAATCATCAAGACGTTGAATTGAATGTCTATGACTCAAATAAAGTATTTTCTTGAAAAGTAACATTCTTTTTTCTATTGTGATCCAAAGTTCATTCCAAAAATAATAAGAAGTATGGGAGATACTTTCTTTAATAAAACTTTCATCCTGTTTAAATAAGTTTGTAACAAATTATTTGCTAATAAGACTTAGTGTATCCAAACATATTTATTACTTATCTTCGCTACTTAAATTTCGCGCAAAAATTCTTTTAATAATTTNCCAAACATATTTATTACTTATCTTCGCTACTTTCGCGCAAAAATTCTTTTAATAATTGTGGATCACGCGAAAATAAATTACCTGTATATTTTAAGTGATTAAACGATTTTTTTTATACCATCAATGTAAATGTTCATATTCAAATGNTGTATATTTTAAGTGATTAAACGATTTTTTTTTATACCATCAATGTAAATGTATATATTCAAATAAGAATAATCAATTGGGTGAGTGCTCCCATATTATATAAGTAGGTACCTACATACATTATTTTGTAGTTTTAAATTTAAGTTTTTGTTGAATGGGTCGGCACTATTAACTTGCTGTTTTTTATTTCTTCTTCTATGTATAAATCCAAATCTTTTAATGGCTTATAATACACATGTACTGTTTGTGCTCCAGCCATCATGCATGCCATAGCACATGTGAAAAATGTCATATATTGTCCCCAACTAACACCTGCGGGCATTTTTTATTGACTTTGTGAACTATTACTTTTTCTCAATTGCTCCTCAACGTAGTTTTTAGCTTGGCGTTTCTTATAAGTGTGATCTAAATTCCAAAGTAAAGAAATAAATATATTTTTGATTTCATAGAATAGACTTACAAAAGTTTGTTTCTCCAACAGTCCAATTGATCATAACGTATTCTAATGCAGCACCAAATACGAAAAAGCCAGGCAGGAATCTATAGATACCAAAAAAATTTTTACCGGGCCAATAATCCAAAAATTTGTATAAAGATTTGCTGTGAAAACTCATTGAATGAACCGGTGTTATATAAAATTTCTTAATATTTTTATAATATATATAGTATTAACATATAAACTTTATATGCACTTATGTACCTATATGATAATCTATTTTCTAAACTATTTCAAAGATTATCATTGCATAATAATATTGATAAGTAAATTGGGTACGTAATTTTCAGGATATGTAGGTTATACCCTTTTATATCACAAAGAATTGCAAATTGTTAGATGCACAAATAGGTACTATAAATGTGAAGGTTTATAAATTATAATACAGCTTAAACAGCTGACGCTAATTTCGATAAAACTGAAAATTATCGCTGGTATTAATCAATAAATCATACCAAACTGTGCTATAAATTTTAATTAAGTATGAATTTTTTTTCGAGAACGTCTAATTTTTACAAATATTTATAACTTGCCTCATAAATAATTTTTTTTTAAATTATTTATAGACTCTGGAAAATTACATCAAATTTAAGTGCCTGCACTGCTTTTGACATTTATTTGGAAACAGTACGAGTGAACGCCATTTTTTCTTAAGAATAGCATTTTTAGAGAAAAAAAGATGTCTCAAAGATTTGCCCCAGGGCAAACTGGACAACCCACAGTGCAGCCTCGATATCAACCTCCACCACCTCAATCAACAGCAATGCGTCCTTATGCAGCTGCCAACAGTTTTCCGGTAATACATATTTTAAAAATTTCGTGAAACACAATAGTTAATATTATTTTATTTAGCAACGTGGTTTTCCAATGCATCAAAGTCCAGCACCTCCTGTGGCAGGTCCTAATAATTCACAGGGTGCGAACATGCACCAACGTGCCGCCCAGCCCAACTTCCCCAGCGGCATGCGAGGAAGTGGATCAGGCGGTGGAAGCAAACGTTCTGCGGATTCACGAAACATTAATAATTCCCAAAACAAAAATGACTTTGTGCAAACAAAAAAAAAGAAAAAGCTAGCAGACAAAATTTTGCCACAAAAAGTTCGCGATTTGGTTCCAGAATCACAGGCATACATGGATTTATTAACATTTGAACGGAAATTGGATGCAACCATAATGCGTAAACGTCTCGATATACAAGAGGCTCTAAAACGTCCAATGAAGCAAAAACGGAAATTACGAATTTTTATCTCCAACACATTTTATCCCAGCAAGGAGCCTTCAAATGAAGGTGATGAGGGCTCTGTAGCGTCATGGGAACTACGCGTTGAAGGTCGTTTGCTAGAAGATGGAAAAAGTGATCCAAACACAAAGATCAAGCGTAAATTTTCTTCATTTTTCAAGTCTTTAGTTATAGAACTGGACAAAGAGTTATATGGACCCGATAATCACTTGGTGGAATGGCATCGTACACTGACAACTCAAGAAACTGATGGTTTTCAAGTGAAGCGTCCAGGTGATCGCAATGTACGGTGCACAATCTTGCTTCTATTGGACTATCAACCGCTACAGTTTAAATTAGATCCACGTTTAGCACGTCTTTTGGGTGTTCATACACAAACAAGGCCCGTTATAATTTCCGCTTTGTGGCAATACATAAAAACACATAAGTTACAGGACTCTCATGAAAGAGAGTACATAAATTGCGATAAATATTTGGAACAAATATTCGCATGCCAACGTATGAAATTTGCTGAAATACCGCAGCGTTTGAATCCTTTACTCCACCCACCAGATCCCATAGTGATAAATCACTTTATAGAAAGCTGTGCAGAGAATAAACAAACAGCATGTTATGACATTGATGTAGAGGTTGATGATACTCTGAAAAATCAAATGAATAATTTCCTAATGAGTACGGCAAGTCAGCAAGAGATACAGGGTTTGGATACAAAAATACATGAAACAGTGGACACAATCAATCAAATGAAAACAAATCGAGAATTTTTCCTGAGTTTTGCTAAAGATCCCCAATGCTTTATACATCGATGGATTGTAAGCCAAATGAGGGATTTGAAGGCAATGAGCGATGTTGTGGGTAATCCTGAAGAAGAACGACGTGCCGAATTCTTTTATCAGTCCTGGACGCATGAAGCCGTTTCTCGTTATTTCTTCACCAAAGTCAATCAAAAACGTGCGGAATTAGAACAGGCCTTAGGTATACGAAACAATTAAATCACTTCAACCTACCAATTTAACCTTAAACATTTTTCTATTTAATAAATTTGACATTAACATTTCTTTCGAAGTAATAAATTATGCTTACTGCACAAAAAATTTTGTTTTACATGTCTCCTCACATTTTTTCTTGATTTTACTATATATTTTATAAGTAAATCAGTGGAATTATATTAGCACAGGANTGTCTCCTCACATTTTTTCTTGATTTTACTATTTATTTTATAAGTAAATTAGTGGAATTATATTAGCACAGGGTAATTTGAACTTCTCCATAGCTTCTAGTTATGTTTTGGTGTGCATAATCAAAAAAAGAGACTACGATTGTTTTTAAAAATAGTCGTAGTCAATTTCCAATCGTAATCAAAAATTAACAGCTATGGTATAATATTTACTAAATTAAAATATTTCAAAAAAAAACTGAATTTAATTCCCAGTTTATTATTAAACATTTTATTAAAAATAAACACATCGATAATTATTTTCCACACTTCAGCTGTATTTACTTGGTTTGAGTGGATTTTCTGGGTTTAGCTTGTGTTCCCTCGCGGAAACCGTTACGGAAACGACGTTTAACCACCTTCAAGAAACGCATGCGACCAGTACCAGTGGTCTTCCTCCTTTTGGCCTTAACCGACCAATTGTCTGTAAAATTTAAAAAAATGTTAGTTACACTTTACTTTTATTTTTTTGGGTTTCGCTAATTTCAAGACAATTAAAAGGTAGATGTCTTAAAATTTAAGTAAGAACAAAAATTATTTTACTGTTCCTGTGCGCTTGGTGCACGTTGCTATGGATTTAGAGCAATGAAACTCAAAAACACAGAATTAGATATACCTCTAACGACACATGTTAATTAATACTTACATGAACGCAGTTTAGCGGCAGGATAACCACACTGGGAGCATGTTGATTTTTGGATATGGTATGAAGAGCGTCCACACCGACGACACAAAGTGTGCGTCTTATTGTGGCGTTTACCAAAACTGGAGGTACCTTTCGTCTAAAAAAATGTACATATTAAGTTTATTAATTAATTTTGCCATGCCAAATTGAAACTGTTGAAAGAAAATCTTGATGCACTGTTAGCGACACGTTCAAAAACACACCCAAATCAAACATTTTCTCAGTTTTGAAACATTTACAATTTTAATCTTTTATTAAACTCGAAATTATTGAAATTAATTGAATGATTGCTTTAAATTTTTATGATTAAAATTCTATTGATAAATTTCGACCTACCATCTTGAACGAAACACCAAAGAAGAAGAAAGCAATAGTATGAACAACGGCGAATGTTCATAATTGATTCCGGCGAATTCATTCTGTCATTTTATTTTGTTGTGATTTGGCAGCACTTTTTCTGTTCCTGCCAAAACTGTATATGTACCTATAAACAAGATTAAGGTATGTAGGTATCTAAATTAAAAATTAAGAAAGATACGAATTCCAGTTATCAATAAATAATCATAATGTCTGAGGATATGGAAGAATGTCCTTTCAATAGTGCACACAAATATCATCCGAAAAGACGTATTCCGCATATAATTAAATGCAAAAAACTTTACCCGGATGTGGAAATACGAGAATGTCCTCTCAACAGTACGCACATAATGCGAGCAGAGAAGTATTTGGTAAATGATTTGATTGAAATCAAGGGAATAGCAAAATAATACATGTAAACTTTTAAGGAACATATGAATAATTGTCCAGACAAGAAAGTTGTGATGAGTTATATGGCTGGTAGCGATTATAAGGAGGAAGAAAAGATTGTTCAAGCTGATACTGATACTGCAGAAAATTGGGATGATGAAAATGTTATAGATTTTGATCCAAAAATAAAAGCTGAGACTATGAAGGCTCTGAGACTACCGGTTGGACTGCCTTCAGAGCGGAAGGCCATACTTAAGCGTGAAGCAGAAGAATTTGTTGGAGAGACCTCAATAAAGCGAGAAATTTCTGATAATGATATCCTTAATGTACCAGTGATTAAAAAAGAGAAACGGTCTGAAATTAAATTTAATCGTATTAAAGTCCGAGATAGAATGCCGAGAACTGAGTTGGAAAGCGATAACAGAAAAATGATTGTTAATCGTCCTATCACTCCACCACCGCCATCTGGTATAGATTGGAGAGCATCATCAAATACACATTCTACTTCGAAAAAATGAGTAGATAATGTTCTAGAGATATTTAAATCATTTGCATGTGAATGAATTTCTCTAGGGGCAATTGTCTAGTTTAATGTAAGACGCGAACAAACGCTACATAAATGTGTTTATATTTATATCTGAATTTTTGAATCCATGTGATTATCAATCCCTGTTTAAAAATTATCATGTGACTAGTCTTAATAAAAACAACAGAAATATATTTGTTGCAAGGCCCTGGCAGCCATCGCTCATTGCTTTAGTTAGCAGACTTTGGTCTGCTTACTAAACTCTTTAATAATAATAATATTTGATGGAATGGTTATTATTTACTTTTAAATGAATGATTTATTATTTTAATTTAATATTTTTTCAAGTTTATGAAACGGCGACGTTCATTTTCCCGAAATATCTTCTTTTCAGATGGAGTAGCATTTTGACATAAGCGCAGAACGGGGTTATTCGTAGCATATAAGTTTGGATTATAAGTAGGAACATCTGGATCGTTCTCCCAATTTGGACCATCATCAATTTGTGGTTGATTTTCGTTTGGTTCATTAAACTGCTCCAAATTTTCATACTCTCGATGCTTGAAGCGTTCAAAACTATTCCTTTCAGGACAAACGCTAACATGATACTAAATATGTAGGTAGTTAACAAAACAGATTATAGTTAATTTATGCAAAGATTCATTTTTAAAAACATTTACTTCCAATTCCACTTTATTTAACACATGTGTCACATTGAAAGGACATGTGACTTTTTCTGCCGACTGATGGTTTTTGCGGCATTTAATTAAATGCACTTGCATTCTTTTGCGCATCACTTGATGTGATTTTTCATAGGGACATTGTAGTATTTCAGTAGCTTCGCTTATGTCCATAATTCTGCTTGATCAATTAACTTTTTTGATACAAACTTTCAAAGGATTCAAGATAGAACAAACTTTGATAGATTCAAATGGTGACAGATGGATCATAAAGATCGTCATATAGGGTTGCCATTATTTTAAAATTTGTCAATCTCAAAAAACGTAAAATGTATAGGTTGTCTCATACATATTTGACAAACAAACCTTTTAAAAAGAGAAATAATGCTAAATTTTGTAAACAAAAATGAATCAAAATCTGAATCGTATTTATTAATATTAATATGTACATAGCAGGGATGCAAATCGCAGCAAAAATTAAGGTTCAGAGCTTAAAACTTTTTTCGAAAAATGTATCGGCTTGTTTTCATCTTTGCACCGCTCATGTAAATTATATAGTTTCGGCACGGTTTTTTTAATTGAATCAGTTCCGTTAAGAAATGAAAATTAAATATTTATTTTATTACCTCAATTTTTTTATATCTTTAAAATGTGATGTATCGATAATAAAGCACATAGCAATATAGGTTGATTGTAGCTCTCAAAAGAACAGCGCACATCTCTATCAGTTGTTTCACACGTGAATATAAATAATAGAAAATGCCGCCAGAAGTCAGAGAAGGGAATTGTTTGGTGTACCAAGGTAGTAGTTTCCTAAAACAACGTTTATTGTTGTCTTGTTTAAGTGGGAAGCCAGTTAAAATAAATAAAATTCATGCTGACGATGAAAAACAACCGGGATTGCGTGAGTTCGAGGTGGGATTGATAAGACTACTCGATAAAGTGACCAATGGCACTAAAATTGAATTAAATGCAGCGGGAACAGCCTTACATTTTCTACCAGGACTACTTCACGGTGGGACCATTCAACATGACTGTTGCTTAGAGCGCAGCGTCAGCTATTATTTAGATGCTCTCATTGCATTGGCTCCGTTCTGCAAGTATCCATTGAATGTTACCTTACGTGGTGTCACGAATAGTGACGATTCACCTTCGATAGACCATGTAAAGGGTGCAGCGTTGCCAGTTTTACGTAAATTTTTAGTTGTTGATGATGATCTGGAATTAAAAATTGTGCGCAGAGGAGTTCCTCCTTTGGGTGGTGGTGAAATATTTTTCAAAAGTCCAGTTCGAAAATCTTTACGAGCAATGCAATGTCTGAAACCTGGTATGGTGAAACGAATTCGAGGCACAGTATATGCTAGTAAAGTTTCGCCAGCTTTGGCGAATCGTACAGTGGAATCAGCAAAGGGAGCAATGTTGAAATTCCTGCCTGACGTCTACATACATACTGACCAAAACCGCGGTAAAATGTCGGGAAATTCTCCAGGATTTGGAATTAGTCTTGTAGCAGAAACGACAGAGGGTGTCTGTTTTGCTGCAGACGCAACTTCAAACGTCAAAACAGAAAACAAAGAACCCGCGCTGCCCGAAGACGTTGGCCATAAAGTCGCATTCAAACTTCTAGATGAAATATACCGTGGAGGATGTTGTGATTCTTCCTATCAATGGATAGTTGTTCTCTTCATGGCTTTAGGACAGAAACATGTTTCAAAATACTTATCTGGTAAAAATAAGAAGAATATTTATAACACATTTTGTAAAACAGCACTATATTTCCAGGACCGCTTTCAACATATACGGTACATTTTCTTCAACATTTGAGAGATTACTTCTCCATTACATTTAAATTGGAAAATCCAGAAGACGAAGATGATGATGCCTTGGCCGGTGCTAACAAAGTTCTTGTGACTTGTGTGGGAATAGGATATAGTAACATAAGTAAACGTGTTTTGTGAACAATCACTAATATTCCTATTTCAAATTTTTACTACTCTTTTAAACCTGTCGAAATATGATATACCAAGAGTACTTCAAATGTTTTTATGTTTAATATATAAAAAAAAGTTCATGGGTCCTTGAGGATAATCATTTTAAATATGAAACAAGGCAAGAAAACATTCAAAGAGTACATCAATTTTTCAAAATAAATAAAATTTCTGTATCTCTCTACCTAAATATATTTAATTTATAATTGTTTACTATTAGAAAAGCCTTATAAAATTATATGTACATACCCGTAAATATTAAAAAGTGCAAAGTATCATAATGATTTTATTTCTTAATTTTTAATTTCTTATTGATACCGCAAGCTCAGCGAAAACCCTTTTGCGATGTATCAGCTAAATCTTGCTATAAAATACGCAGAAACAATACAAACAGTAGTCATTGCACTGCTGAAAGTGTACTGCTGAATATCAATTATACGCCAATTGAAAATGAAATTAACTATCACAATTTTGACCACTTTGATAGCAGTGGCAGTGGCAATACCGAGTCACAAGTTCAAGTACATGAACAGCAAACTGAGGCCACAGGAGTGGTTTTCAATTAATGACTTGGAGGGCATGCCTTCGTTGGATGATGTGACTTTGCAAACGTTGGAAAAAATGCCCGCAGAAAAAGGATCCTATTTGATTCGTAAATTTTGTAAGTTAAATAAAGTTTATAATAACAAAATAACTATTTATGTTTTATGCTTTTAAGACCACTTGGCGCAAATGAAATACGATTTGCAACCCTCTTATGTGCCCAGCCCAAGCAATATTCCAGTAATTCTTTACAAAGAAGATGGCAGTAAAATGGAGACCAACTTGATACAAATGTTGGAAACAGTACAACAAATTCAAAACTTTGGCCAAGAAGAAGTTACAGTTTTCATTACTGGACTTCCAGGAGTAACTGACTCCATACTCAAGGCCAATAATGCACTTATCGAAGCCTATAAATGGCGTTACAGCCGTCACAACTCACCTTACAGCCAAACATTGAAAAACCAACAGAATGGCGTACGCACTTCCAGTGAGGAGGAGTATCAAGAAGCTTTTAACAATGAACAAACGACTCGCGGAAACTTAATTGTCATTGACTTAGGGGCAACAATAAATAATATGAAACGTTTCGCTTTACTCGATGTGGAACAAACTGGTAACATGATTGCCAAGGTGTTGGTTCAACTGACCAATGAAACCAATGTACCACATGAAATCATACATATTGTTGCCCAAGGAATCGGTGCTCATGTTGCAGGGGCTGCTGGGCGTCAGTACACTCGATTAACTGGACAAAAATTGCGTCGGATCACTGCCTTGGACCCCTCTAAAGTCATGTCCGTCTACCCTGAACGATTAACAGGTTTGGCACGCGGTGACGCTGAATTCGTAGACGCCATACACACTAACACTGAGGGCATGGGAACCCGCCAGCGTGTCGGTGATGCCGACTTCTATCCAAATGGACCCAGCGCTGCTATGCCAGGAACAAGCAATGTTGTAGAAGCCTCCATGCGCGCCACTCGTTTTTATGCAGAGTCCGTTCGCCCAGGCAATGAGCGAAATTTCCCCGCAGTACCGGCCAACTCTCTGTATGAATATAATCAAAAGAATGGCTATGGAAAGCGCGCCTATATGGGAATTGATTCTGACTTCGATCTAGAGGGAGACTACATGCTTGAAGTCAACGCTGCCGTACCTTTCGGAAGGAAAACAATGGCTGAAAAGCAAAGCACTTATCATGGAGTGCACAACAAGAACAACTAGACAACTTCAATATGGACAATTTCAAATGTCAATATAAATAATCATCAATTATCGATTAAATTTAATAAATTTGAAAATGTAAATCAAGAACGTTCTTTTAATAGGGGCTTAAAGTAGTAGCAACTTAAATTAGTAGTAAATTATATTTGACAACACTGTTTCACAGTTAAATTTTGACAAATAATAAATTGGCGCGACAGAATTTTTATTTCCGTCATTTTGACATGGAGTTTCATAAAAATATAATTGAGTTTGTAATGCAAAATAAATATGTGTTGCTTGAACCTGAAAAAGCTTCTAATTTTAAAATGTTTCTTAAATCAATTAAAACGGAGTATTTAACAAAAAATTTGAACGAACAAATGATTTGTGATGAATTTGTGAACCGAATTCTCCCACATGTTTTTGAACTTGCACTGGATCCAGCTACACGACGAACTTTAGAGTTGATGAAATTTAATACAAATTATATTAGAACTCATCAGGGATATGCTTTGAAACCTACTACAGAACGTGTTAATGGCGCTATAAGTGAACTGGACTGGAAAAATCTAATAAGTTTCTTTAACGCGAAAACGGTAAGCTTTCTTTAACTTTTTTTATCTCGATTTGAGGATGGTATTTTTTTAAGACATTTGAAGGAGACGTTGCTGAACCAGGTAAAAATCCGCATACTCTTCTATACTCTTCAAAAACTTTGTCAGTTTTAAAAGATGAACTTGGATTACAAGAAGAGAACGCTAGTTTACTGTCAGCTGTTTTAGGTAAAGATTTTCAGTTGGCCCGTGGCGTTCATTTGACAACTAAAGAAATAAAGAAACGTCTCATTGAAGAAAAGCGAATTTTTGAAAACAAAGGCACACTTGGAGGTTCTTTCAACAGTTTCAATGATTTAAGGGAACTTTTAATTTTGAACAAGAATCTGTACGAAGTGAGTGTTAATATAAGAAATCAACTTATATCTGAAAGAATTGAATAAATGATTATTAAATTATATAGGTATGTAATTTTTTTTTTTTAATTTTAGCAAAAATTTAAGTTTTGCTTAAATTGCAATGTTTTGTTTAAAAATTGTAGGTATATGGGTTGTCAGCAAATAAAAGAAAGTCTCTAAGAGAAAAAAATAAAGTACCTATATAAAAATAAAAATGCGTTGCGAAACAAAAACATTACACAATCATTATTTTTACAGAATTTTTAAGAAATGCTGAGAGTTTTAATTTTTTGTAATACCTATTGTGTTTGTTGAAAAAAATATTTGACTTAAAAATTGGAAAAAGAGAAATTTCGAATACCTATTTACCTATCATACATAGATAAAAGTGGAAGCTAAATATGAGAGTTGACTTATAAGACATTCTTAAAAACTTTATTCTTTTTTGAAATTCTATTTGTTGAAAAACAAATTAATTTGAAAACAAATTTTCTATACCTAAACGCTGGACTTATAAAAGTTTTGATTTTGATTGGAAAATGAAATTATAAATTTATAAATTTGACATGCTATCAAAATTTTCAAAACTCAATATAATTCAAAGGATATTTTGACACATATATGTCTTAGGGCTGGGAATTTATGAAAAATGTCGTCGGTAGCGAAACGCTACAAGCTACAAAACATAATTTGAAATTTATTTACTACTTTGATTTTTGAGTCAATAAAATGACACAATAAATGCATATTCCTAGTTGCCCTAGTTATAGCATTTTAAAATTCTTCAAATCCTAGTTGCCCTAGTTATAGCATTTTAAAAAAGTGAACTTCTTTTTTTGAGCTGCTGATTTTTGAGTTGCGTTGTTGCGGTGATTTTTAAGTTGCTGTTGTGATTTTGAATTTGCTGTTTTTGAGTTGACTGCAAGATTTTCTTAACCATGTCAAACAACGACCGTTTTGAGCAAGCGCGCCTATTGGGTGTTGAACGAAGTAGGCGTTTTAGACACAACAAATGTATCAGAGACATATATATGCAAATTGTATTTTAATCACAGATTAAAGAACTTCTAATTTTTTTTTTTATTTAAATTCTAAAAAATACAAAAGAAGATTATAAACTATAACCAAAGATTATATACATAATCTTTGCTATAACTATAAAATTTTCAAAATAAGCTAGTAAATCCTGCCAGTTTCACATTGCAACTTAAATTTAAAATATGTTTAAATCTGTTTTTTCCTTTTTTCTCTCTTTTATTAAATTATAAAAACAATTCGCAATAAAATAAAATTTCAATCTCAAATTAAAGGTATAATCTATCCTATCTTTTGATAGGAAATTGAAATGAAGCACATAGTTTAAAAAAAAACCCGGTCAAATCGGTCAAGTAGTTGAGGAGTTCATCGCGGACAAAAATAGTGTGACACGTAATTTATATATACCTATTAAAAAGAAAAGATAAAGAAGAAGAAGATATGTACTACGGACAAACCCCCTTTGGGTCATGTGTTAATTTTGAATCAACAAAGTGGTTGCCTATCTGAAATCACGTGGCCGAATGCGTAAAGACTTCAACTGGGTTGTAATCCCATGAATGTAACTTTCTAAAATTGGAGTTTTCAATTCCCTTACACATAATAATTATAGGTCACATAAGTAAATTTTCTTTGATAAGGGGCAGTTACATACAAAATTTGATAAAAACATTGTAACTAATTTGACATGAAATTTTGTGAATGACAATAAATTAGGTAAATTTAATATCAGCAGTAATGATATTTGAGTTCATTAACCGTATTCAATGTCAATTTAATAATTGCAAAGAGTGCAAATTTGCATGTGGAAATAGAGTTTAATTGCCAACGTAGTTTTATGGAAAATGATTACCATTGTAAAATATTGTATAGCTTTAAGAAAGTGTTCTTCTATATAAAGCAGCTGAATGTTATAGAAAATTATAGTTTGTGAACTTCATTGGCGCAATAAAAAATGAATACGCTTAAAGTTCTGATAGTTCTGGCATGTGTGGTGGCAGCCAGCAGTGCTGATGGAAAGAAGCAAATCAGACAACAGTACTCGAACTACTTGCAAAATGAGTGGAGACCCACAAATTGGATTTCTGCATCAGAGCTGGAATCACTCCCTGCTTTGGATCAGCTCTCCTTACAACAATTTGAGAAAATGAACCTATTGGAAGGAGCAATATTGGCTGATAAATTATGTAAGCTTAAAAGTTTTCTAAAATTTGGTTCTATAATAATCCATGGTTTTTTAGACCATCTCTCCCAACTCAACAAGAACTTCGAAACAAACTTTGTTCCAAAACCCTCTGAAATCTCTGCCTATATTGTACAGGATACTACAAATATAGAACGGTTTCCCTTGAGCAAATTGAGTGAGCGTTTGGAGCATCAAATGAAATATGGAAACATTCAAGAAGTGACAATATTTGTTACTGGCTACCCAGAAGTAACTGACAGTATTAGAAAAGCGAACAAGAATTTAATCGAAGCATATAGAATGCGCTATAACAACCAAAACCGTTTCCTGAATGAAGATGACAACACTGAAGTCCAACAGAATGAAAATAGACCTACTGGAATTTTTGTGGTATATTATTGGTTAGAATTCCCTCTCTCACTTTTAATCATATCTGCTTCTTTTAAAGGTTATTGAGTTGGGTGAAAAGTTCAATGATTATACAAAAATGCTGCAATTGGACATGGAAAGCACTGGTCTTGTTCTAGGAAAAGTTTTGATGCAAGTCACGGATGAATTGAATATTCCTCAAGAAACAGTACATTTGATTGGCCAAGGAGTTTCAGCTCATATTGTTGGTGCTGCTGCTCGTGCCTACACTCGTCTGACTGGCCATCAATTAAGACGCATCACCGCTTTGGACCCCACACGTATTACCGTTCATCATCAAAATGCCATACAAGGGCTAGCACGTGGAGACGCTGAATTTGTAGATGCCATCCACACGTCTGCTCATGGGTTTGGTACTGTACACAATGTGGCTGATGTTGATTTCTATCCTAATGGACCCTCATTTGGCGTCCCAGGGGCAGACAATGTTGTGGAAGCTGCCATGCGGGCCACACGATACTATGCTGAAACAGTACGTCCAGGCAATGAACGGAATTTTCCTGCAGTAGCTGCCAACTCATTGGAACAGTACCAACAAAATCGTGCTACTGGACACCGTGCTCATATGGGAATTGCCACCGAATACGACACTAAAGGCAACTACATATTGTCAGTCAATCCCAGAAGTCCTTTTGGCCAAAAAACGCCTGCCAAGAAGCAAGCCAACTACCATAATCAACACAAAGCTTGGCGTCCAAAATTAACCACATTAGAAACTAACAACAACGACAATATTAATTATTAATACGTTAAAATACACAGATATTTATGATGTGGATATGGATATNTTAATTATTAATACGTTAAAATACACAGATATTTATGATGTATTAACGGATATGTTTGTCAAATAAATAAATCAAAATTAATTGCTAAAAATACATGTTTTCGCGTTTACAGTATTCAACAGACAACTTTTAATCTTTACAACCTAAAACTGCCCAATTACACATACCGCCAACAGGATCATAGCTAGTTCCTTTAGGGCATGTGTACTCCCAACCCACAACTCCACCTGTTTCGTATTTGGCACAGGAAATGAATTTCCGACATGACAGCGGATGTGGGAAATTGCCTTGGTCTAGACATTCGATTACGCCCGGTCCATGCAATATGACTTTCAACTATAAATATGCATAAATGTGAGAAGTGTACAATGTTTTTGATTTAGATGAAAGCATACTAACTTGTTGGTTTTGTGTTGCTCCCAGTAAAGAAGTACTATCGTCATCATAATACTCAAAGTCTAAGGTTTCATTTATAGGAACAGCTTGTGTTTTAAATTGTGATTTCGCAACTTTATTTCTTATTCTATCGAAAGATTCTCTGGATTTCATTTTTGGTTTAAGTGTTCTTGATATTATTTCTCTGCTAATATCTGTGAAGCTGTTATCTTTAAAAAGTCATTTGTTATTCAATAAAACTTTATTATTTCAATTCATTACTTGTGGGTAGTGTTGGTCCGGAATCAATTCTACGCGCTATATCATCGCTTATTTTTCCAAGTTTTTGAACATTTTCTACAACAGTTGCATCTATATTTTTTGTTTTTTCTTTCCTCGGTTCTGCAGCTTTTCGTAATTGATTAAAAAAGGAGGAATGTATGCTAGATTTTGCCACTTGGTCCACACTGTCATCAGTTGCATTTGTTGGAGTCAAAGTGGAGTAAGTTTGCTGATTCAGTGTGGCTGCGGTGGGGATAATTGGAAAATGAGTGGCTCCAGTGTTGTAGCGCCGTTTGAACAAAGGATTCTGAGTAGTTTTTAGCTCACCTATTTAAAAATTATTTCAAAACTTTTTTCAATTTATGGGCTTATTAAACAAATTTTAAGAGTATGTGGCACATACAAGAAGTACATTTTTTTCTCTCGAATTATCAAAAGAATAATATACTGGATACTTATATAATTTGATTATGTGCATTGTAATTATGTATTCGTTTGCCTCGTAAAGGTTTAATTTCTTATATTCAATTGTAATAACTTCCATATTATGAATGCATAATTCAAAAAAACTTGTTTTTATTTACGTTAGGTAGACTCAGCATACCAAAAATTTATATTACATAACGTGAAGATGCCGCAATAATATTTTGGTATGAGCATGTAAATGACACTTACCGGTTTCTTCAGTAATGGGTTTTAAATGCGGTTTAGTTGTTGTTGCACTTGGCGTTAGTGTTTTCGTCGTTGATGGGATACGACGATTGTGAAACCTACGACGTACATTAATTCTGGCAGACTTGCCATTTCCATTTTTTTGATTCGATAGGAATGAGTTTCCTGAGACGGATGTGTTAAGAGACGTTAATATTGGTGATTGTTGTTGATGTTTTGCGGTAATTAATAATGGTGATAATGGCGGTGGTTTGGGGCTACTACGGAGTCGATTATGTTTATTACTTGAATCATGTTCTGAAGCAGTAGATTCATTATGATTTGGTAGTGTTGTGGTATCTGGCGATATGATGATACGTCGACGTACACTAAGCACTGGGCGCCTGGTTAATATGTCGATGTTGTATGGATTGTTAGTAGAGCTTTGTTGCTGAAATATAATGGATGGAAGAATGATAATTGTTATGGTTATTTTCATAAAGTTACAAAACGTTTTATTTGAATAAATTATACTTATTTGTGGGTGGGTATTGTGTTATTTATTTTAAAATGATTTAGGACTTTGTTAAATCCTTATTAAAAAGGTTCTATATTTTCTTTTCAAATTATTTTTAGTGTCATTTACCACCAAACTCATTTTTGTCAATACTAACATTTGTTGTCAATTAATTAATAACCTCATTCATTTCATTATTACTTTGATTAAATACTTGTAAATTATATAGATTAACTTAAAAAGTTAAATGTTATCTTCATAGGAACTTTGTACATATTTCATTATTTAATTGATTTAAATTTAATATAATAATCAATATCAGAAACTACAGTAATTTATATTATTTATCTGTGGTTATAATTCATTTTGAATTGAAAGTGAACAACAAAGGTAAAGGTAAATGTGGAGAAAGAATCAAATAAATATGCAAAATAAACTATAACATGGATTATTGGTTATTCTGGATAAGACATAAAGTACATATTTATACCGCATAAAAGTATCTCAACATTTTTTGCCTGGTACATCACATGAATTTTTTTTATAACAAAATTTTTTAATAAAAAGTTTCACAATTTTGAATAAAACTTTTACACCAATGGCATTTTTGAGTAATTCATTGATTTCAAAACTATTCAAATACTATTTTTTCTACAATAGTGAATGACGTTGACAAAAAGCTAATTCTATCGTTTTGTGATTTTACACTGTAATTATGAAAAATTTATTTAATTTTAAAAGTAAATAATATTCTAGCTATAAAAAGGAAAACTAAGTGGTTAGATTTTTTT
>JXHJ01004066.1:0-13275 GCA_001014935.1 Liriomyza trifolii | reverse complement strand
GAAATGATGAGATTTCTTTTCATTTGACAGCCAAGTTAAATGGAAATTGGAAGGCATTCATGAATGAGCATGTTTAAATGAAATAATCTATTAAGTATGAAAACTTTGTACAATCAAGCACTCTTATGACACACAATAAAGAAAAGGGGAAACGGAAGTTTTAAATGCAAAGGAAGTGACATGATACTATTCAAGTGCTGCTCAAACTGTGTTGAGTTTCACATTATACATATTTGGTACATTACATTACAACTCATATGCAAGTGTCTTCTTGTTTTCAATGTTTAAACAACAAATTGACATTGGCATTGGTCTGTGCGTATCTTCAAAGTCGCTGAACTTCCGTTCAACTTAAATTATAGTGCATTTAAGAATGACGAGAGAAATTATTCTAAAGATCTTAAATTAATATATTGAGATTGACGTACATTGAAATTTCTTTTGATCTAGTTTATATTGTTTGATCAAATCCTGATATGCCTCAATTTAAAACGATTTAAAATGTAAAATGTGCTTGTAATTGACTATGATAGATCTAAAAATAAACGTGTATTCATTAAAAATGAATGTTTTAATCGACGTTATTAATAAATAAATAAATATTTAGAATATATTGAATATTGATGTTGTTTCACCTGTTAACCTTTAAAATAGTCATGCATACATACATACAAAGATATATATTTCTATAGTTTAGTTGACAGTGCTCTCAGTAAAAAAAGAGTTTGTTGAACTTGAAAACAACCACATCAATTTATTTCCATTAAAAACAACGAAATTATGCATTTTAAAATGTGTAACCTTTTTAAGATAACCAGGTTTTGAACTTATTTTATCATACAACAAATTTCTATAAAATTTATTTAAATTTGTCAACGGGATTTTTGTTATCACATCAAGGCTGACAAATTTGTGATTTTTTGATGATATGTCTAGAAACCACTAAACTGGATCTTCTCTATTTTTATAAATATCAACAATAGATTGATGAATTGTAAATCATTTTTGCACATGGAATGGAGGTCGTCTGCGCCAATACGGAAATCACTACAAAGAGTCAAAAAAATTTGCGATTTTGGAAATGTTATTTTTTCTTTTCAAATTAATTCACTGAATTGAACTGATATTTTTATAAGAACACACCTCCACACGTATTATTTTAAACACTTTTTAATTCCGTTTCGGCTTTATTTGTTCATACCTAGTTTTTGTTGTTGTCATGATTAATTAACATAATTGAATCAATGGTTATATCAATTTTTCAAGCTTTCAGTTAAACAGTGAATTATAACCAAATCACCACTAAAATAGAAATCAATGAATCATACAAACGGCTACCTAAAACAAAAAAAAAAATTAATAAAAAATTCCCCTACAAAAACGGGAGTAGCCAAATCACAGAGAAATCGTTTATATCAACTTCAAGTACGACTAATGTTTACAAATTTGGCAGCAATAAATTATGCACCTATTTAAATTGTTGTCAATTTATAGTGAGAGTGATTTTATAAGCTGTAGTATCTAACATCAATGATGATACATGCCAATGAAGGCATGAATCAATGATGTGATCATTTGTTTCATACATATCAAGTTAAATGAACTGAATACATTGAATATCAAATATTTCCTCTCCTTACGCATATGATATTATTGCTACAGTAAACACTTGTTTCACATGTTTGAGCAAATATTTAATTCATTAAAGTGTTGATACTCTGGTTTGACGTTTGTGTTCCTTTGCCACACAATTGGTTTGGTTGTGGTTTCCTGTGGTGAATCTGGAATTAATTTACTTGATTACATTAAAGTACACACAAAATTATCTTTATTACTGTACAAAACGACATCTACATTTACAGTTAAAAGCAATTATCTATGTAGTGCTCTTCAATTGATAATTAATTATTGATTGATTAACCCTTAAGCATACAACCATTTTGTTGTTGTGGAAAAAGTTTATATCGCTTTAATGTAGGTCTAACTGTTAAATTTCAAATATGTAAATTTAAAATGCAGATATTTATTTTTAGTTTTAATATTTATTTATTTTTTCCATAATTTTTTAATTTTGTTTTGATCAATATTATAAAGATTTTTAATTTTTTAATACGTTAACAACATACAATAAAAATAAATGGTTAGAACAAAAAAATGTTTATGTATGCATATGAAAATGTCAATGTATTTAATTAACTGCGTAACCCACAAAAGCCACAGAAACTAAGTTAACAGAGATGAAATCAACAAGTTAATCGCGCATTAAATACAAGAAAGGCTTGTTATGCAGTCAAAGGATGGCGGCAAGGGATATTGTTTGTGTCAGTGTCAGATAAGCATGATATAAGGTCGCTCATACGTATCATACAGGTAAATCCATAACTGGCTGTTGTTTTTTATGTGTTAATCTGCTATTGTTTACAAATATAAACAGATGATACTTTATGTACACTTTGTTATCTGAAAAAGTGATATTTTTAATTAATGAGCTTGTTTAGCCAAATTCTTATAAATTAAATTGAATCACTTGTGGCAAACAAATAATAATTGCAATTCATCTTAAAATAAAATAATTTATTGTATTAGCAAGTGCTTGGACGGAAAGAGATCATTTTGTAGGCATTTGTTTGATTGTTTTACAGGTAAATATGACTGGCCACAAAACAAATAAAAAACTTGTTAGAAGAACATGCTACGATATATTGATAAATTATTCAAACATTAACCCCAAAGCGGCAACACATCATCGATCAATTCAGTTCCCATGCGGGCGGTGCGGTATTTTTGTTATTGTTGTTGTTGTTTTATAATCAACCTGCATGTATTGGTGAGTCAAGTGGTGTACTTTATACATATTTTTTTTTTTTTGCGTCTCTAGGAAACAAATAAACAATTACCATAACATAGCTATTTATACATTTCAGCTAATTTTTATGAAGTTCTCTTTGTTTTGATGTTTAAATTATGCAGAGATGGTGAGCTTAACAACAAACAAAAACAAACACATACCTAAGTTACCAACAAATAAAATTTTCCAGGAAGATCTAATGTATACAAAAGCGTTTGTTAGAGGTATGTATGTATGTACTTTTTTTGTATTTTAAATTCATGTGATATTTATTTACACATGTCTACTTCCGAATAATTATTCTTATAGTAAGTTCTATTAAAAGAGCATAATAGATGAGTTTGGAAACTTTGGCCTAGCACTTAGAAAAACAATCGATAATGCTCTCTAGGGAACATCAACCTGAGCAAATTCATTTTCCTTTAGTTTTGTTGGTTCAAAAAGGACTTTACTGTATTCATACATACATACATATACATACATACATATATATATGTATATAGAGCATTGCTCATCAAAGTCTTTTACAATCATTTGTGACTCATGGTACATTAGATTTTTCTTGTTTATTTATTTAATGGTCAGCCACTAATTATGGACAATGTGTAGGCCTGCAGCAAAACCATTAAATGTGTATAAAAAATGTATTAGAAACTTTTGGCAACAAAATAATAGCTCCGATTGTACTTAAACATCAGACGACAGGTTGTCTGGTATACTAAAATTTATGTTTCGAAAATCATGAGTCAGTGTATTGAAATTTTATCTAAACCAAATATAGCAGTACATCCGAATGAGATAAGTAAATAAATTAAGAAGGCATAAAAATACTTTCAGTTGATTATGCATGTTCAATTTTAAATTGAGCAAGTATACTTTTAAGCTAATGAAATGAGAAGAATTTGAGCAGTGAGAAAGATCAAAAATAAATATTGTGGAAACGATTTTGACCAAAAATAAAGTAGAAACAAAGGGTTTGTTTCTTTATGTTTAATTGAGAGTAGGTACTGGAATTTATTTATAAATGAATGTCGAGCAAAAATACCGCAAAAATGACGCCATTTATAATGGAAACGGGTTTGAATTCAATCGTAATCAGTGTCCATACATGCACAAGTTAATGTTTAAAATTAAACCATTCTTTCAACTGAATATTCAATGAATAACAAATTTATGCATTCTCATGCTAATCATTTACGTTAATTGACTAGAAAATCACGGATTATTGCATGTTTTACTTACTGTTAACTACAACAAAGTGCATAATAATAAGGTACTGTTAGTACTCAATCAGTCAATCATATAATTGAACAACGATGCGGAAATTTTTTGTCATGCATAGGAAACAATAAACATATGTATATGAGATCCTATTTGCTATTTGCTACCAAACTGAAATCAAAGTCCACATAGTGTTGAACAAAATTCTATTGGTTCTTGCAATCATATTTTGCAAGAACAAGGCTTAATTGCAAGAGCAAGACAGGAATTTCTTGCAAGATTCTTGCATCCAATTTTAAAATAATTTAAAGTTTTCAACGGTGATTTGGTAAAAATTTCATATCAATTAAAAATATGCGTTTAAGTAGGTTAAGACAAACTGATCTTTCAAGTATCAACTAGCCATTGCCAACTACAAATGTCAAATTAACATAAATAGTTTACAATGGCGAACTGCAGAAAATTTTTTTTTATTTAGATTACCTCAATAACAAGGATTTAATCATTATCTATAAATTTAATAATGACTTTTTTTAATGTTTNTTAATCATTACCTATAAATTAAATAATGACTTCTTTTTAATGTTTGATTTGATTATAAAAATAAAATAATATTTTTACTTGAGTCACTATNTGATTTGATTATAAGAATAAAATAATATTTTTATTATATTTTTACTTGAGTCACTACTTGTACAGATGCTGAATAAGATTTATTTTGCCACAACAAGACTAAATTTTGATTTATCGCATATTTTTCATGGTTTTTCCAAGAAACTTCCTTTAATTCAACACTTGAATTCAGTAAAAAATAAAATTCATTAAGTGATAAGCTGATTTGTATGACTAAAAAATTTATATTAAATTTGCCGGGTATCCAGCAACTATACGATATACAGAGTATCCGGCTGTATTTTCCCACCGGTCAGGGCAGATATTAAAAAACTTAATTTTTTTTTGCTTTGCTTAGAGATTGCTTTGAATTTTGATAATGAAAATGCTTAACAGAAAAAAATTATTTAATATTACTTTTTAAAAAAATTAGCATTCAAGACATATTTTATTAGAATACCCGGCTGTATACCACTAACAGGCACATCCCTACTGGAAAGTATTCAGCAAACACACCAACTTTGCTCCGGGAATTAACACATTTTAACTATTAAATTTTTATATTTGAATAAAAAAAGTAGTTAGAATGTGTACTGAATTGTGGGTTTCACTTTGTAACCAACAATGAAGTAGATATACAACATTTGCAGTTGACAGCTCTCAATTGCGCTTTTGATTGCATGAGCGAACAAGCCATGGTGTCTGCATGCGCAGTTTGCTAGAGTGGCACCGCACCGCATTGATTTGCAAATCATTTGTATCAGTGGCAGACACAGCAGTTTGGACACACAACAAATACATAACATGGAGAGCGGGTAAGGACATGAATAACTCATTATTTGATTTCAAATCCGCCTTTCCACCACACTGTCTCAATCCAATTGTGATTCAAACCACGTTTACCAATAAGCTCCCAACCAACGCACAAATGGCTATGTTGGTGCAAGATAATGAGAAAGCCACGTCCACTACGCGATATGCGTCAACCACTCACCTCATCGGTGTAATCAGGTGTTTACTTATGGCCAAGGTCATATACTACATACAAATGTACATAGATACGGCAACACTCAATAGAGTGCAGCTACGATTATATTTTGATTGTGAGTAATTACAAATGGTTGGTCGATTCGTTTCGGCTTATTCATAATTGAATTGCACAAAAAAAGAAAATTAATTGAAATTTCGTGGTCAAGACAAATTAATCTAAATGTGACACGCAGACATTAATGTCACCATTTAATCTACACCATAAATTACAGTCGCTCCCAAAACCAACCAATTTATGATAAATGAAAAATAATATATGTATGTATGTAGCTATGTGTAAAAATATAATTGCTGAATGCTCCAAGATTATGTTGTCGAGTATACTTTTATCTTTTTCCTCTTTTTTTTTCATTTTTGCTGATATCAGCAACATTGATGGAATAAATTTGTTACAGGAAATGTGAGAAATTTTGCATCATCATAAAACACTTCATTTCAAATATAATCCATATGAGATTTGCAAACCTATTGGTCACGTTCCAAGTATACATACACATGTATATTATATATTATATTTAATAGACGTCAACGCATTTGAAAAATCAGAGGCGTCAGCTTTCGATAAATGGTAAACAACAAAATTTTTGTTTGGTATATTGACTTAATTTCCTAGTGACATAAACCTAACAACACATAAAATTGAAATTGACTGACCTACCTATTTGTATGCCGATAAATGCTAAGTAGGTATGAATAAAAATTAAGTGATTGAAAAAATACTCACGTTCTATTAAAAAGTTTAAAAATACACACAAAGACTGTCAAATTATAAAGTTAGTGCTGAAGCTGTGAAAAATCCTTTGGGAAACTTTTCAAAAAGTTACTAAAAACTTTTTGTAATTTTGAGATTCACTGTAGGTTACATAAATGACATCAGTTTGTTGTTGTTGTTGTTCTTATATATACATATATTTGTTGTGATCTCCCTTTAGTAGAGGTGTCAAGAAAGTAGTCGCAAGCAGACAAGCTGGCAACAAAAATCAACATGAACGTGAATTGTGAGTTGTCAACAACATAAAATATACCGTAATAGGAAAGACTGCTCACAGCAGTGTTTGACTGGAAACCAGTTTCAAAATTTTTCTTTAAACTGAAAATTTAATTAAACCGCTTAGCTACATGTGCAAATATGATGATTTCACTGCACAGTCAAGAATTAAGGCAATGTAGCAGTTATTTTTAAGTTTTTGTTGGTGTTGTTTTTTTTTTTTTTTATTTGGCTAAATGCCAATTGAGAGTGGGCACGTGTATGACAAGTTACATTATTAGAAACCATAATATTTGGGTGTTAACAAAAAGTGCTTTCATTTGTTTAAGTTTTTATTATTTTATTTGAATGTCAATCACCTTTGCTATTGAATTAAGGCCATTAAAAGAATCCATCTGCTTTAGATACTCAAACTCAAAACATGAAAAATCTCTGTGGGATGACGTGCATTCTTAGCGAAAGGTTCAAAGTCGTTTAATGTATTTTGTCACGCAACTTTTTAGACATTAAACATTTCACATTAGTTTGCAAATTGCAAAAACAGCTACATTCTACAAATACACATTATGCAATGGTTAGTCTCATTAGGGAAAAGGTATGCTTGTTACATTTGACTTATAACCTTGGCATCATATAACGTTACTTGTGTTAAAGAGGTGGAAAAAGGAAAGCAATGCTTTTTTATACAAACATACATACCTATTCCAGGTAAGAAGGAAACTGTTGACACTTTGCTTTAAATTGGAAAATTAATAATTCATAACACTGCAAAATAACTGTGAATATGGACTATAAGAAATCATACATAANATAACTGTGAATGTGGACTATAAGAAATCATATATTTTTTCACATTAAAACATTACAGGAAGTTAAAAAGTTTCAGTTCTAAAAAGACAAATTTAATATTTTATGTGAGAGACTGGAGTAGCAAAGAAAAAAAAAAGGCATTAAAAAGTTAAGATACGAGAACTATTCTCTCATAAATATTTATGTCACTTGGCAGACTTTTGCAAGATAAAGAGATATCTACTTATACATATTTACAATAGTTTCATGCTCAAGTAAAATTCCATTTAAAGTAGGTAAGTTGGCATTAATATCATAATAAATTTAAAGAGATCGGTTGTTGCTGTGAATAAAAAATGCTTAAGTTAAGCCGATTATTTCCACCCACAATGCATTGTAGTAGATCCAATAAAATTATATTGTATGTATTTAGAATTGAAGTACATCCCGCATCCAATTGATGCATGAGATAAGCCATTATTGAAAGTTTGCATTAAAAGCTCTACGGCTTCCGGATATGAGCACTAGGCAGTAGGAAATTACCAAAGGTAGCATGAATTCGAACAGGTATGAATTGAATTTAGACCATAATTTATTAATAGTTAATATCCGGTTTAAAAGAATTTTATTAAATTTATTTATAACAATAGAAATTAGTTGCCACATTTATTCATTCATTCATTCATTAAGTCGCTACACAACACAGTTACAACAACAATTAAACAAAACAAAACAAACAAACCTTTATCAACACACAAATGAAAACTGCCAGTGGGTGTGGAAACAAAATAAATGGCGTGAAAATGACGAGTAAATATCTATTATATATTTTTTTCTCTTGCTGGCTTTAAAAGAAGACTGAAAATTTCGCACAAAAAAAAGCAAAAACAAGAAAAAGAAAAAAAATTCCATGGCTCAAAGCATGCACGTTTGTTTGCGTGGCAGTGGAAAATATAATGCTATTATGTAACCATGTGGGTACAAAAAATTTGCACCACAAGTGACCACAAATTTAATTTTCTATTCAATTACGCTTGTTTAAAAAGTTAAAAAAAAAGAACACTGTGGCCGATATCTGAAGTTAAGCAAGATACATAGATAATTTAGCACAACTTATGATAACAATGAAATTTGTGACTTCCAAGAATGAGCCAGCACTTTTCTATGTTTACTTGAACGCTGTGGCGTATAAGTGATATTTCTTCGTAAACACTATTACTCTATAAAATGAATCAACATTTGATCTCATAATGCTTATAATATTCACAAATTAATAAATCAATATTTATCAGTAGTCTGTAACTGGTCAACAACTCAATACTCAATCAAAAAGTATTGAATACAATTGATTTCATTCAATGAATGAAAGTGTTTTATATGAAGTAGAAATTTATGCATTAACGCTTGCAAATCAAGCAAAATTATCAATTATTTTGNCGCTTGCAAATCAAGCAAAATAATCAATTATTCTATTCATTTTAGTAACAGAAATTAATCAAAGCGATTAGTGTTTGTCATTTGCAAAATTCGTTGGTTAAATAAAAAATTTTGTGTGTTTCCTAAGCAGCTTTTATGAATTTATTTTGTTAGAATGTCGTATATAAGGATAAATCATTATAAAGCTTACTTGCCCGCGTTCTGTTGACAGATGACGATTTTCACTCGGTGTGTGCGCAAATAACATTAAAAATTCAACTACGACCGTTTTTTTCCCAGGCGTAGGTAATTTTTAAAAATAAATCAATTTAAAGTACTTAAAAATCAATTTATTTATTATTCAAAGCAATGTTCATTTTGAAAATCGTGTATAATTTTTAACTAATTCGCTCAAATGAAATTTATTTTCGTCACAACAACTGCTAAAACAAGCGTATTTATTTTCAAAAAGAATTATTTATAAAAACAGTTAAAAAAACTGTCAGTGCTTCAAAATTATTTTTCAAATAAAAGATCAGACACAAACAACTTTCATCATTTGAAAGTAGTATTTATTTATATCTATAGTAAATACGTAAATATTTATAAGCAGTGTTCATTTATAGAATCGAATAAATATTTAGCTGTTAAAATAGTTAACACTTCTTGTTGCTACTTTACTCAAATTTACATATCAGTTTCAGGCATGTTTACTAATTAAATGTTAAAAAAATTATTGTGTTATTTTTTGTTATGTTTTGTAATTAATAAACATTATGTAGAACATTTAAAAATGTCTAAAAATAAAATAAAATTCCATGGGATTTTTCAAATTACAGCTACAGAAGAAAATCATCTTATTGACTCGGAAGCGCGTGCGATACAATCATAATTAAATTTCTATAATCGAATATTAATGTGAAGAAATAATAAAAATATACAAATTGTGTATTATATAGTAGAGTAGCAGAGAATTCATAATTTAAATTTTTGCCACATTGTGAAATTCATTTTTATCTACAATGTTGTGTGTTTTATCTGCTAATGAAATTCTTCCACTTCAACTAAATTTACAATTGTCTTCAGGGAACGCTTTATGAATTTCAAATTTCATCATTGTTGCATATTGCATTATGAATATATGTATGTATGTATGTATACACATTGTTACAATTATTTATAAAATTTTCATGAAAAGGAAAATTTATTACTTTCAGCTCACATTAATTAAAAATCGTCATGGAAAAGCATTCAACCTGCATTTTATTGTCTATCTACAATTTTCATGGAGAATGCTATCAAAATTTGTCACAAAAAAATCAAATTAAGTTTGCAACAAAAAACCATCACAATTATCTAACCGGTGGTAATGTATTTCAGTTCAGACAATTTTCTTGTGTTACAATTTTGTATTTATTTTGACTGATAATAATTTTTGTTTGCATATGGTACATGTATTTATGGTTCCGCTTGCATCAAGCAATATATATGTATATCTGTATGTATTTTCTTAGTAAATATGATAACCTTGACTTCACTTCATTCTGCATGATTGCAACAACAAATAGCAAAAATTGAAATGTTACGCCACCAGCAGGTTTTACAGCTTTTTGTCAAAGTCAAGTTTTTCTATGCCGCCATAGTGTTTAGGGCACGTGTTAGTGTATTGTACGGTGTAAAAATGAAATGTTGCAAGAGCTGCAAAAATTGTTAGTAGATATTGATTTTTGTGCTTGTTTTCTTTCTTCACCCTCTAAGCTGTTGCGGTGTGGTAGCTTGCTTATCTTATGCAACAGCTGTGCATAAACCGAAGCAATATATGTATGTGTTTTTTTTGTGCTTCCACCAAATTGTTCTAAACTTTTATTCTTCACTTTCATTTTATGATTTCATAAACTTGCAATACTCTGTTTTTCTTACTACTGCCACAAATTACAATTGGATTTTTTTTATGATTATTTTCTTACACAATTCTACAATTGTTTTTTGCTTTCGTTAAGTCACATTAAAAATTCATTTGAAATTTTTTTGTTTTCATTTTCCTTCATAAATTATGCTTTTTAGTCAGTGTTGATCTTTTCAAGACATATGAGAGCAATTGTAATAAGACTTATCGTTCCATTAACTTGCCAAGCAATGGAGTGGAAATTCCGATATCGCACGTGAACCGCATTGCTGGTTTTACGAAAGCTTACAGCTGCCGGTATTACAAAAGTTTTAATCGGAATTTAAAACAGTTAATATTGTAAACTGTAAACTGTATGTATGTGGCTTTCTTTCGTTTTTATCTTGACAATTGAATAAAAAGTGCTGCCAGGACAGCAGGAAATGGAAATGATGGCACAGGAAGCGTAAACTATTTGTGTGCAACCGCGAATGGTGCATTATTTGCTGAATTGTGCATGTTCACTTAAACTTGCATGTTTACTAAACTAGTTAGAAAAACTTTTTTGTGGTACTTTACAGACTGTGTGTCTACACAGATTTGTAGTTTGAATTTGATAGGATTTTTTATTATTTAAATTTTTGTTTTGTATTGTTGTTGTTGTTGTTTTTTATTTTGTGGTCACAAGCACTACTTTTTGCAGTTTATCGCATGACCACAAAAACAATAATTCTTTGTTTATTTATAATGACAACAAAAAGAAGAATAACCAGACCAAACACAGCATCAATAACCATTATATTGACAAGTTTGTGTACTTTACCTGACCCACATGTGATTTGAACTTTACTGTTAATTATTAAGAACCATTGTTGTTGTTGTTTTTTGTTAACATAAGGTTCTGTTGTTATGTATTTTCATTGGATTTTTTTTTTTTTTTTTTTGTTGAACAACATTATTTGTGCATGGCTTGTTATAAGAGTTCAAACTCATAAAAACATGCATAGAAGTACAGGTTGACTGGTCGTATGAGTAACAATTTTATACGTATACGTATAGTATGCTTGTGTCATGGTAAAGGGAGGCACTATTGTTCGTTGACATTCCAACAAAAACACAATAAGTTATGATGTTACAAGTCACATGAATGAAATTTTTTTCTTTTTTTTTTAATATGTTATTTTTATACCACTTGTTATCAAATTCAATATATCATAAAAGAAAAATAAATAAAAATGAAAGTCCATACATACAAACATACATATTTTATAAATGCAATAGAAAATATACAAGAACAACAACAACAACAATAAAACAGACAATGAAACATTATTATGTATTGCAGAGCAACGAAGGTAGCAAGTTGATGTTGGCAATTTGCCCAACAACGAAATTTGTTACCTCAATGTAAAGCGACAATGAAAAATGTTTTTTAAAAAATACAAAAATTCTGATAAAAAAAACGATGCTGTGTTGCAACAATATGTATATGTATGTATGGTTTTAAATATTTTACTTTGTGTATTTTGTATGTGAAAATTTGTTAAATATTCAAAGAATATTTTTTTCCTCAGCCAGGTGTTTCAACGTATAAAGATATGTATCTATGTATGTATAGTGCATTTAGATATTCTATTCTGCATACAAGCCAGCTGACTAGTCAACAACAGTAATGAGCTGTGACTACATTAAAATTTTTGTTTGTTTTTTTCTTCTCTCAATTAATTCAAACAAATGATTAATTAAACTTGAGTACGTATTTGATTTCTTTTTATATGAGAAACCAATAGTCTGTATTAGGAACTTGAGGAATCAATGAATTAAAAAACAAATTAAATACCTATCTAAATCTTCTTCTCTTTGCCATGACTACAATGCCTTGGATTTTCTTTAGAATTTAGTGCTCTGGAATGTTTTAAAATTGACGTAGTAACTTTCAGAGTGTTGGATACAGATTGACAACGATTGTTGGTGGAGAAAATAAATTGCAGCACATGAGGAAGAAAAATTCTTATACTATTCTGATTTTTCCATACCAGTTACAGTCTGTGAAAATAATAATAACAATGAACGAGTTGCCAGGCAAAAATCATGTGTGTGTATTCAGTTGGCATGTTAGTAATTAGCTGACATGCATAAGCAGGAAAGAGTAAGTAAGGAATCTGTGTGTTGTGTCCAGCGTTAGATAAAATTATTAACAGATGCTAATTTTCTTTATTTACATTAGGAAAACACATGAATGCGGGTTTATGTGGGTGGTGCCATTTAATGAACTTGTCTGCGACTTTGTGTGTCTTTTTTGCTAAATGCTTTGTAATTCGTTTAAAGAGAGCGCTATTTTATTATTATTATTATTTTGACAGGTGGTCTGTTGTATTTTTGAGCAACACACAAATACATGTTTATGGTATAGTGACAAATTGCATATAAATATCTATATGTATTATAAATAACTATTAGATTAAG
>JXHJ01004043.1:1406-11641 GCA_001014935.1 Liriomyza trifolii | reverse complement strand
TTTTTTTTTTCTTCATGTCTGTTCTATCAAACATTCAAACAGGCAAACAGTTACTTGCCAAGAAAACGGAATTTCGCGTGCAAAGCGGATTAAAGCACAATCTTTTTAAATTTAAATCTTAACTTATTTGCCCTCTTGCCTTTTTTTCCAGCTCAGCCACCTACACAACCACAATTGCATAATTAGCATTTAGAATTTACTTTAAAAATTGTTATGAAAGAAAATCTGTTTAAATAAATTAATTTTCTGCAACACACAAATAAATGATTTTTAGGAAAATTAAATTTTGAAGAATTTCATATTTTTCTTCAATATTCGGCTATATCTTCGGCCATGTTTCTGGCATACCTAGACAGAAAAAGGCCGAATTTTCTCAACAGTTCGTTTTCTGACTATCTATTTTTTTAAATTTCAATTATCAATTTAATGTTTCAGTAGAAAAAATTGCAATTATTGATGTCTTACATATGAAAAAGCTGTTATCTCAGTAGATAATTGTGGTAGGTAAAAAGTACAGTTAAATTGTACTGTTGTTGTTTTTTTTCTATAATTTTTCCGCCGAATTAGCAGCGAATTTCGTGGGAAATTGAACGAATTGTTTCTGTTGCGCTTTTAAGCGTAAAAATAATCCTATATAGTTAGGTATGTTTATTCTCTTTTTATTATTTTTTTTTCATGTTGTTGTACACTTGTTGTATGCATGTACATTGTTGTGTTATTTTTTTATATTGTGTGAATTGTAAACAGCCTACATCTGATGTATAAATTATGTATCAGTAACTTAACTTAACTTAACTTAACTTATTTCTGGCGCACTTCCTAAACAACAACAATAACAAAACATAAAATCAACAATATGATTTATACCTATATAGTATATAGGTATAGATGGATAAATGTGAGTGAAGACTTCTTTCTAATCCTTTCAGTTAGTGCACTTGCATGCCAGTCACGTTTGCAGATAACCAACAACGCACACTTGTCAATTTAAGCAAAAACAAGGGTAGAGCCAACTAAACTTAACAACTTTGCTAGTCAATTGAAAAATAATGCGCTTTTTATTATCATCAGTTCAAGTGTATTTATTCTTTCNAACTTAACAACTTTGCTAGTCAATTGAAAAATAATGCGCTTTTTATTATCATCAGTTCAAGTGTATTTATTCTTTCTTCTGTTTTGACTTTTGCTCAAGATCACATATACATACATATATATTTTTCCTAGAATATTTCTTTCAAAAATTCAAGCTTCTTTGGTGGTCAGTTGATCATTGTGCATAAATAACCTCTAAAAAGTGACTTCTTTTTTTTTGTCATTCAATTTCGTACGTGTTCAAAACAAACTTTGCTTTAATTGTCTTCTTTAAAGTAGCAAAAAAAAAAAAAATAGTCCCAAGTGTTATTGAATTATGACATATGTTCACATGGGAGTTGTTTCTAAATCCAGTAGAAATTTAATGTAAATTTGAAACTTGCCACCAAACCGTAATCGAGTGTAAGTGTAGGTGTGCCTGCAATGAACGAAGGAGAAGTTTGTAAGTTGGAAAAAAATTAAAAATTCCATACTTATCTTGAGCTTACACGAAAAATTCCTGCTCCACTGGGTGCTTACCTGCAATTCTAGCCACGTTGCCGTGCTAAAGTTTAATTATAGCCAGGCTAATAAGCGCCGCTTTGAAGTCATAGAAAAAAAAATTCGAAAAAATTCAAACTGGCTGTTAAATCCATTGGGATGCAAAATTTCTTAACAACTGATAAGAAATTAATGTACAAAAAATTTATTGTCACGCGTCTGAACTTGCAGCAATTAGCGCTCTAATCAAATAATCCTGGCTAATTGCTGAAACTGAGAAAGGATATTTTTCTTCTTCTCTTTGAGATTGTAAATTTTCTTTTTAAAAATTAATTTAATGCATTTCCACAGTTGTTAAAGTTATGCTCAAAATGCCGTTAATCTGAGCATAAATGCGTGTTATTTGACGCACAAATTGCTGTGAAAATTGTTGTCAGTAAATTATCTCAACCAAATCTGAGTTGTCATGCAATTTACAAGTTGAGAGCATAATTCAAATATTATGCTCTAAATGATGTACCTACGGACGGACAAAATAAATGCATGTGTGCATTGTTCTACTTCTGCGAGCAATCATGACAGCCCTTTGTGAATAAAAATTCTTATTATGCGAAGCACTTACTCACTGAACATGCAATCCACTATAGAGTTAACAGATTGTGGCAAAATTGATGTTTTAGAACGTTTTTAGTACTTATTTTAGTACTCATTTTAGTACTAATATTTGATCAATCAAACAAGTACTAAAATGTGCCAATTTTAAATAAATAAAAAAAATTAATTAAAATAATTTTAGTACTTTTTTTAGTACCTACTAAAATGGAATCAATATCAAACCCTTGTTTTGTTCTAAATAAGTACTAAATTAGTGTTAATTTTATTCAATAATATTTTAGTACTCAAATATAATCAATATAAAAACTGCTGTTTTGTTTTAAATTAGTACTTAAATGTGCAAATTTAAGTATCAATTTTATCTATATAAGAAAATTTATTATAAAAATATTAGTACTTTTTTAGTACTAAAATGTAATCAATATGAAATTACTGTTTTGTTCTAAATAAGTACTAAAATGTGCCTTTTTCATGCAAATAGAAAATGTAGTCACATAAATTTTAGTACTTATTTTAGTACTCAAATATAATCAATATCTATGGAAACGCCTGTCAGCGAAAAATTTTTAGTAACTAAATTTTTAGTTCTCATATAGAATAATTCAAACCAAACGAAACAGATTCTTTTCATAAGAAAACCTTTTGATTAACTTATGATTTTTGAAAAGTTTGAATCTAATTTTAGTACTAAAATTTACTTATTCCACTAGTAAAATGGCAAATGAGATCACATATTTTTTTAGAAGTAGAGAAAGTTTTATTATGAATTTCAGTTTATTTGATTTCTTTCAAACTTTTATAAATTTTCTATTGAAACATCAACTACTATAGTACTTATAAGTACTAAAATGTACTAATTTTAAATTTACCTTAAATTAGTTATTTTTCGAGATTTTTAAAATTTTCACATTATAAATAATATATTATTTAATAGGGTTTTTATTTGCCTTGTCTTTTTTCAAAAATTAGTCGATAATGACCTTCATTTGTGCAATCTGGCAACACTGCTAATGTTACATGTTTAAAGTTTTATTGCAGCGTGTAAGGCATTGTTTTAATTGCAATTAAAAATAATAATTAAGCTATATTGTTCAGATTTCGTTCTTTGGCTTATAAGAACATAAGAAACAAGCTAAATAGATTTTATTATGTTATAAAAATGCATTCGCTCTGACTATTTTAAAATGCTGCTTTTGATTTATGGCCCATTCTCTGCCTGTTTCCAAGTCAAAAGCGAGAATTTATTCATTCCTATGTGCAACCTTATCATTAATAATACAAATAGTGTTGAATTTTTTAAAATGATTTAATTTTGAACCAAAATCTGGCATTAGTATGTATGTGTGTTTCCACAAGAATTATACCGCCAACACGAAGGACATTCATTGCAATATGACACAAAGTGCTTTGACACGAAACTGTGCCAAAAAAGGACTAACAAATCACAGAGAAAAGCAGTAAGAAAGCAAAGTAGAAAAAAAAAATGGCCAATTGCATTTAATTAGTAGAAAAATGTACCTACAGAGGAAGGAAGGAAATTGCATGTTGCCGTCAAGTTCAATTTGCTTAGCTTCAGACAAGACCTCCACTTTTTTCGCTAACAAATATTTTCTAACAACATAAATTTCCACTAACTAACATTCTTTTACACTAAAAGCTCAACAGAAAAAAATAAATAAATAAATGTTATTTGTTTGTCTTTTAGGAATACAAAAAAAAAAAAAATCCAAACATTGCCGAAAAAATGGAATATTTGAAGATTGAACACGCTGTGGGAGAAGCCAAGTTATCAGCAAGTAAGTCTAAGCTGTCAGTGTTGAAGCTTTGAAGTTTTTGCTTGGGAAAATTTATGCGCTTGTCCTTCAGCAGAAGTCAAGCAGGGAGAAAGTAAATATTATAGTTTTTTATTAACTTTTTTTATTAATATACCCTTAAGCCACACATACTTAGCTTTGCTGTTTATTAAACTGTTCAAAGAAAAAGAAAAAAAAAGTACTGTGAAAAATGCTTCCACGTGGTTGAGTGTCTTANAAAAAAAAAAAAAAAAAAAAAAAAAAAATGTACTGTGAAAAATGCTTCCACGTGGTTGAGTGTCTTAGCATTGTTATAGACATACAAACATATTTTTTTTAACCGCTATCATTATCTTTCATAATGGAGAAATGAAGCATGTGCAAAAAGGCAAACTCTTAAGACTTGTGTCCTCAACCAATTTTAGAACGCCCATAGCGACATAACTGTCGTTACATGTTAGAATTTTTTGCAAGCAAGTAGGTATTATATTTCAGTTCCGGCGGATTTAGCAAACATATTCTTGTCACAGCAGGATGCAAAATGTCATTTTCGATTCGGCTCTTAACTTAACTTATCTGTCGGTCGCTTGGTCAATACTTATGCCATTAAATCAACACTGCAAATCACTATCATAAAAACTCATATAACAAGACCTTTCAACTTTTGGATTTATAACATTTCAGAATTTTCTAAGAAAAGTAGTTATATATACATATATATAAAAATTTATATTCTACATAAGTAGGAGGCCTTATGAGTGGGTTTTATGATAGAAATTCAATATATTCTCATGGAAAAATTCAGTGTTAAAAGTGGAGCTTGATTGATTTTAGAAAATTTAATTTTTTTTTCAATATTCGGCTTTATCTTCGGCCATAATTCCTGTATTTCTAAACAGAAAAAGGCCGAATTTATACAACAGTTCGTCTTCTTATAATATGAAGTTTTAAATTTCAATTAGCAATTACATTTTTCACTGCAAAAAAGTGCAAATATTGATGTTTTTTGGTAATCCGAAAAACTTTTTTTTAAGTTTTTACATTTTTAAAATAAAATTTTGAAGTTCGAGTTCAAAATCGATGGTTTTGACTTAACAATCGGAGAATATAGAGGAGATGGAAAAGAATTATGATTTTCTACAGAAATTTTCTAGATCACTTTGTATTTCTGAATTATTTTTTTTTTTTAATTTTAATAAAATCATCTCTATTTTTAGTCATTTTTAATTTCTGCAAAATTGAAAAAAGTTATTCAATTTTTGTGGAAAATTTTAATTTCTTATTCAATTTAAAGTTTTTATATATAAAATGTATATTCTAGTAGTTTCTTAAAATATATGCCATTTTTATTGTTAGCCTGACATTTTTATTTGGCTCCTTTTTTTTTTGCATTTTCAAGTTTTTGATTGAGCTCCGCCTCTTTTCGACGCGCGCTCATCCAATGAAGCTCTCATATATGTATGCAGTCATGTTTGCTTTTTGCAAGTATTTGTATTTGTACAGATTTATCTATGTATGTATGTGACTGTGTTTTTTCAGCTGCGTATGTGAGGATAATACTCGGAGCTGCGCTTGAATTGTTCTATAGAAGACGCATCGTTGCCTACTTTTAGGGGACTGAGTCATGTGTGTGTGTGTTTGTTTTTGTGTGTATGTGTATAACTCCCTCACAACATGATTGCGATTTTTCAACGAATCAAAACTACTATATATGTATGTATGTATATGCTTACCTATGTAGAAATGCAAACGTCTTTCGTCTTTCGATGCACGAGTCAAAATTCTCCATATAAATTCTATTTCAATTTGTTGATTGAAGTTGGTTTTGTTCTTCTTGTTTTTTTATCTACTTATAATTTTAATGTCACACTTTACGATAAGCCTGTGATAGAAATGCATTTTCATTTCCAATTCCATTTTCAAATTTCACTTCCATTTACTTTTGCTAAACTTTTATTTATTTTCAATATTTTAAGTGCTTTAGATATTTCATTTTCAAATTTTTTAAGTTCTGAAATTTTATTTTAATTTAGAAAAAGATAAGAAATTTAAATAAGTATGATTGTATATGTTTGTTAGGTCAGGAATTATGAGGAGCTACTCTGGGAATAATAAATAGTTTATTGTTTTAACAAATAGTTTTTTGTCTCAATAAACAATTGNGTCAGGAATTATGAGGAGCTACTCTGGGAATAATAATTAGTTTATTGTTTCAACAAATAGTTGTTTGTCTCAATAAACAGTTGATTGTCTTAATAAAAAGTTAATTAAATAGAATCATGATAAATTTTTTCAATAAGCAGTTTCTCAATTTATCACATAGATTTTAAAAAAATTAAGAAACTTTTTGTTGTGACAATAAAATTTTCACTGTAACAATTAACAATTTATTAACAAAACTTTCTTGTTTTTATTCAATTTTAAATGTCAATCATGTTGATTAAAACATTATAGAGTTTTCAAAATAATAATTCATTAAGCTGAATTTTTACCATAAAATTATTGACATTTTTAACTTTTTTTCTTATAATTAAATGGAATATTTGAAATAGTCTTTGATTAGAAATTTTTTGTAAGCATTTCTTTGTCTTTATTTGTAAAATAGATATCTAACATATAGTACAATTTAATCAAAACATGCTTACATACATCCATATTGCCAATAGAAATGTAGTTATGTAGTTAAAGTATGTAAAAAAATATTTCACAGTAGGAAATCAGACAAATAAGCAGCTGGAAAGCTTGTCTTGGTGCCAGCGCTGCGCCAGATGATGCCCAAGTTTGGTACAAGATCAACATTCATACTAACTTGGAATCATGGTAAAGGCGGCTTTACTTGCTGAGTTCAATTCACTTCAGTTGAGTTGAAAATCGTTACAACTTGAAGACTGTGTAACTTGCAGTAAAACACTTTTTTTTCCTTTTCATTTTCTGTCATATTTCAATGATCTTCATTGTAAGAATGGTTTTCGTTAATACTCCAGAGAACAGCTAAGCAGATACATACATCATGCTTTTATGTTGTGTGACTTATGTATTTTATTGATGCTTCATTTTGTCTGAAGTCTAGACAACAACATACTCTTTTATTTTTTGTTTTTTAGAAATAGTATTTACTGTAGTTGCTAGTCATTTGCCATCAATATGCAACCCCAAGAGGCTAGCCTGTTTCTAACAATTGCTAATGGCTCCATCGATCTATCGATCCACCGATCCAGCCAGCTATGAATGAAATGTCTAAGAAAATATTTTGCTTTCAAACTACGAATTTCTTGTCATCAACGCTGCCATTAGATTAGCAGCTTTGTGTTGTTATTTTTTTTTTTCTTATAATAATGAAGATATAATTCGATATGGCCTCTCGTTTATTTTCCATTTTTTGCTTTTCCAGCATAAATATATGTATGTAGTATGTATTTTGTAGAGTGCAATTAGTATGCGTAGATTGTGATCGTTCGTAAATAATTTTAATTTGCTACTGTGTAACTTGTAAAGGAAAAAAAACATTAAAAATCAAGAAATGCTTGCATTGCAATCCCCAAACGCCAATTGCTCAACAAGGATTGCATTGCTTTGAGACTTTCCTTACTCCCTTGTTTCCTGACTATCTAGTCTTGAAAATCTGCACCCAAGTCTTGCTTCATTCAAGTTTTCTTCAATGCTAAACCATTGATAATTACAACGATCAACAGCTGAGTCAAGAATTCTATATCCAAACAATTATAGAGTAAATGCTCTTAATCTTAAGTAGGAATTTTATGAACTTCAAGAGTAAAGAGCACCAAAAACCTCTTTTTTGAGCAGATGAGCTTAGAGTTTTGAGAGTAAAATGTTGAATTTTTAAAAACCAAAGAAATTTATTGCCATTCTTAAAAATTTGATTGAGAATTTGCTCTTTTTTCAACATATGTAGCTGAAATATTGTAGTCAAGTTTAAAACTTTCTCTAATCCTTAAGAATTCGCTCTTTTTTGAGCATATGAGGCTGAAGTGTTGAGAGTAGAGTCTTGAACTTTTGAAAAGAAAAGAAATCTCATTCAAGTTGATAATTTTTTTGAAATTTTGTAGAATTTACTTCCATATTTTGCTCATTTTTGAACATATGAAGTTGAAATATTGTAATCTCTCGATTTTTCGCTCTTTTTTGAGCATATGAGCCTGAAGTATTGGAAGAGAAAGTTTATCTGCAATTTTGCTGAACGTACTCAATTCTCAAACTAAAAAGAGCACAAAATTACTCTTTTTTGAGCATAAGAACATTAAAAAAATACGCTAAAATTTTATATAGAGAAAACTATATTGAGAAATTTGATGTAAAGAGAAACTTCTTCAATTTTTCATAAGTTCTTATTATTTGTTCAGCTAAATGTCATATTCTCACGTTTTTACTCATTTTTGAGCATAGGAGAGCATGGAAAAATTTGAATAGAGTATGATGAAGATGTCTCACTTAAATTTGTCAATAAATTGATATTGTTGCAAATTAAAAGAGGCACTTGCAATCACATTTTGTGATTTAAAGCATATTTCGAGTGGGGAAGTAGGTAGATAAAAAAAATTATATATATATAAATGAAAAATAAATAAATACAAGAAAAACAGACTTTAAATGAAAGACATGACTTTATACATGATTTTATTTATTTTTTGTGGTGTTACTTGGAATTCTTTATACAATTTTTTTTTTTTTTTATATATAGTATATAAACATACATATATACGTATGTACAATGTATGTTTTTGAAATTTGTTAATATTGTTGTTGTTGTTGTTGTTGTTGTTGTTTTGAATGTTGTACATACTTGTAGTTTATACATTACACTGTTTTGTATTAGTCGAGCATAGTTATGAAAAGAGGGTAGAGCATAGAGGATAGAGTAGGGGGATCTGAGGGGCATGGTATGGTCCGTCAAAGAGAACGAGCAAGCGAGTACGCGAGTAAAAGACTTGACATCAGAATCAAAACGTTTCACGTTGTTTTTTGATTGACAGAAAACTCATAAATAATTCATGTCATTAAATCATGCAACAATTTTTTCCTTCATCTTTAGTTCCAACATCATCCAAGCCTCATCATCTTCAACTTCATCTTCCATTACGTAGTCTACCTAGTACTCAACGCGTCGTCTCGTCCATTGTCAAAGCTACAATGTTGTTTTATTTTGTTTATTTTATAAAAATAAAAAAAATAAAAATCTTTTTTTTTACTCTCTCTTAAAGTCTGCATAAATTCATACCTGTATAAATTGAAGAAATCAAACAAACCATCCAAGCTTATATAAAAAAAAATAAAATAAAATAAATAAATGTAAACCATACTTGAAACAATACTGAGTAGAAAGAAGGAAAGAAGAGAAGAAGTAAAGAAAGATTTCTTTTTGCACAAATTTCCTTTAATTATTGTGAGCTCGCTTCATTCTAATGTCAAATCTTTATAATGACTTTTCATTCATAGAAGTGTCACTTAAATGCAACTCAATGAATTCACACCTTGAGTGCTCAAATCAGTGAATCATTGAGGAAATTTAAATTCATTTCTTTTATTTTTTACTATTTTTTTTAATTGGCAGATATTTCTGTGTATATGTGGGCACCCACAATTTCTGTCAGTTCACATAATGTGTTATACAAGATTTCATTTTGTGCGACATATTTCCTTTTGAGTTGTTTTTTATATTTATTATTTTAATATTTTTTTAATTTCTGACTTGAAGAAAATTTTTTACTCTGCTTCTTGTTCACGCATATAATTATGCAAAGTTAGATATAGCATATTTGTTGTAGTTGTTGTTGTTGTTGGTGTTGTGAATTACTTGTAGACTGTCCTGTTTGTAGATTTAATATCAAATAAAAACGCAGTGAGATAGAATGAAAAAATTATGAGTTGGTGAGTGGAATCAAGTTGGATGTCACTTGAATATTCCATGTGAAAAATTCACACTGTTTTTTCTCTTTTTTTATTATTATTATTATTGCTTTTTGCTTTTTTAATTTCTTGTTCTAACTTTTCGCTTTGATGACTGACAGTGTCCTTTTTTTATATATAAAGAAAAAAAGAAATAATAATAATATATTTTTTAATTATTTCACGCTTGCTCAGATTGGGATCGTATTGTCAATTGTCATAAGACTCAGTCCGAATGTCCGGTTGGCAAGTAAAAGTGGCACACCTCCTTACACACATACATAGCAAGTTGAGTTTAATGAAATTTTCAAACTTTGTTTTTTGTATTTTTTTTTTTTTTTTTTTTTTTTT
>JXHJ01003964.1:0-10959 GCA_001014935.1 Liriomyza trifolii | reverse complement strand
AATTTAATCAAAAAAGAATATTTTATTTTAAAAGGAATAAAACTATGATTATTCTATATACATGATAATCATTTTAAGTGAGTGAAAGTACTAGATGAATGTAATTTATTCATAATTTTCTATAGTTAAAGTCAAGGACGTTGGATAAGTAAGTCTAGTCCAACCTGTAATAAAGAACTCAATGATTAGTAATATACCTTTATACACATTTTATTATGTTGTAATATTTTACTACTACACACGTACATACATACATACATACACAGCGACACTTTTATTTGAGATACGAGAAAACTCTTTGAATTTTCTGAAAAAGTATTTTATGAGCTATGCATATAATAGACTTTTTTTTGTGTGCTTCTGTTTGCTACTGCTTTAGTCCTTACTGCCTAAGGGCTTAATAAGTTTGTTTTGGAATAAATTTAATCCTTGTGTTTTTGTGCCAAAAATGTCTGAAAAGTGAAATGTTTATCAAACAATGGAAAACTAATTTAAAAGCTTTTGCATTTTATAAATATTATAAAACAATATGTTTGGTATGTACATATGTTTGTATAATATCTAACTATTAAAATCTATTGATTTTCAAAAGTGCAACAAATGTAATTTACAAGCAATTCAAGAGTTCATTAAATTATTGCACAAATACACTCAACTTTTGTAATTTCATATGAAAAATCGGATTAGAGTTTAGTTTCTGGGCTCATGCAGGAAATTCGTGCAAAGGAAGTGTTCAGCTTTGAAGTGTAACGTCAAAAGTAGCTTGAATTGCCTTGACATACATACATATATTCCATAGTTGTTTGCTAAATAATTATATGTATATTTAATAGAAAATTCACAAAACAAAAATCAACTGTTTCATACAATTAATGTTATTAAATGAGGGAACTTTCTAATTGCTTTGAATTGAATGCATAAATGAATAATTACATGCTACTTGTGTTAACAACAACAATAATAAAGAGTGTCGAGTTTAGAGACTCAAATAAAGTTATTCAAGTTACAAATATAGTAAAGCTATAAATTTTACATAGAAATAGAAATGACACCACAAAATGTACGAACTAGTAGTGTTATAATAGAAAATCTCCACATTATTTTGCGCCTGCGTTCACTTGTTTTCCCATTTTTTAAATCATGTTTAGGTATGAGTGTCTAACATTTTTACAGCCCAGAAATCGCTTTGTATCACTGACCTACAGCCGGTCATTAAAAAGCATGAATAGAAAATTTGAACAACGTGGAATTAACGAACTCCCCATCCACCTGCTTGTTATTATTGTTAGGGAACAAATTTAAATATTTGAATATACATTGTTGATTGTTTTGTCCAATCAAGTGCATGAATAATTCATGCGTCGATCGATATGCAGTGTAATTGAGATTGGAATTAAAAATTTTAAAATTTATTTTATTACAACTCAAGAAAATCCTGAATGAAAGAAATCAAGAAGTTAATACCAAATTTGACATTTTAATGAATTTTTATCCAATTTTTTGGGGGAAAATGTCAATAAATATACATAAATAAATAGCTGTCTAACTGGCAGCAAATTCAATATCGATTGAAATGCACTGATTTAGAGAGAAAAAGTTCTGCCTGTTTTGTGTTGATAATTGAGTTGATATTAATGCTGATATTGTCAGTTCGTATAAAGTTTTTTAGTAAAATAAATTCTTAAATATTTAAGCTCAGTTGTTGAAGCTAGCGCTCATCATTTATATGTACCTATGTACATATAATAAATGATGCTTATATTTTGAAGCATTAATGATTTGCTTTTTTATATGTAGCACGTTTCAATTTCTCAGTATAATGAATTGTCTTAGCTTAAAAAAAGGCACCTAGCCAGATGGATTTTGCCACATTGCCAATTATGTGTCAACGCTTTTAAGGTGGAATTCGGGCGTGTCTTTTATATGTTGACAGCTAGTAATTCAACCTAGTAAATATGTATGTTTACTTACCTTTTTGCTACTAAGTAGCACCTTGACAACAGCTTTGTAGAAATGTGCTTTCAAACAATTGACAATTAACTCAAGTTTAATGGAACTCATTACTTAAAAATTTCCCTTTTCATTGTTCATCATCAATATTAATTAGCTATTAATCACCATTTATTATATTAAAGTTCAATTTATTCAAGTATGTATGTATGTCTGAATGTTTAAGGTTGAATATTCTTCAATTTCCTTCAGTCAGTCAAGAGCAAGAAAGTTTTTAAGTAGCGCTTTAGACAGCTTATCCCTTTTTTGTAGCATAGTTTTAAGCGTTTCTACAATATTTACATGCATGTTGTAAATAAATAGTAAATGAAAAACAAATACACAAACTAGTATACTCTAACTGACTATACTTACTTACTTATTTGGGATATTTGAAGCAAGTACTTTGTTGTTGTTGTCTGGAATATTATATGCAGTTTGTCTCAGTCTAACAAAAAGGATAGCGTCAAATTCTATTGTTGTTGTGCAGTGAGTTGTTTGATTGTTTGCACGACCCTTGGTGTGCTTTGTTATTAAACTTTTGCAACCGCATGTGGAACGTTTATATGCACAGTTGCCTCTGGTATCAACACTTAAAACTTCTCTCTTTTGATGCAAAAACTTTGTTTCTATTTTGTGTTTTTTTTTCTCTCTCTTGCTTTTNGCAAAAACTTTGTTTCTATTTTGTGTTTTTTTCCTCTCTCTTGCTTTCTTCACAAAAAATATCGCTTTGTATTACATTGTTATTATTTGTATTTTGTTTAAATAAAAGAAGAAAANTTCACAAAAAATAACGCTTTGTATTACATTGTTATTATTTGTATTTTGTTTAAATAAAAGAAGAAAATAAATAGTAATAAGAAGACGACATTTTCAACAAGATTTTCTTTGAAAATGAACTTTATACTTTACTTAGTTTATTAACAAGACAATAATAAAAATAAAAAATTCAAAAAGAAACAATGCGCTTGTATATTTAGGATAAAATGTTGCCAAATAATAATCATTCTCTTTGCAAACGAACTTCAACAAAGCATGAAATGCCATTTAGTAAATTAACATTTACAACAATAAAAACCACCAACATAGTTGTTGACTTTCTTCACTTTCTTCTACTTGACTTCCATCTGCAAAACATACTTCATATGCTAATTTCTTTTAATTTCACTTATTTGCAATATGATAATTTTTAAGTATGCCAAATGTATGACAAATAAAAAAAAATAGGGTGGTCAATATGAATTTCTCGGTTTTTTTTGTTCTGGTTAAAAAAAAAAAAATTAAGTCCAAGTCCAATGCAGCCTTGTAGTTAGTACATTTGAATTTTAAGCACAAGTTTGACAGACAGCCTTTATGGCCACAAAGGAGTACAACTGAAAGTAATTTCGGTTTTTACAACGAATTCATTATACGTGAAAGTAGCAAAGAAACTGCTTAGTGTTACAAGGCAAAAATTTCAAATTTGGTTGACTGACAGCAAAGATTTTTTTTCTTTGTGAACGCATAATAAGTAGTAAGTAATAGGATAACTGTCAGATATGCTTCATTCAACTAACTATTTAAAGCGTTTTAATAAAAGTTACCTACTAATAATATTACTGTTCATGTTAGAAAAAAGATTACGTATAGAATTAGTATTAATTTTAATCAAAATAAATTCGGCATTGTTATCTAAATTTAATTCCACATTTTTATATAATTTTCAATTGAAATTTTATAATTAAAATTATTCATAAAATCTATTAGAAATTATGATTTAAAAAATCTGTATAGAAATTCTAATTGATAGGTACTAAATCGAATAGTTTATTCTCTTTCTTAAATGTAAAATTTCACATAAANTTCTCTTTTTTTTCAAGTGTAAAATTTCACATAAATAAATGAATTAATTTTGAAGCAAATAATTTGTTTTACGTGAAAACATTATTTGTGAATTAAATAAAGCTCATATTGAAAATAAAATGAAATTTAATCAACTTTATTTATATTGCTGATGAAAACATTGATGTGGTTTTAATTGCGTTTCGATTCCTTTAACTCGTTGTTCGTACAAGCTTGACATGTATGGCTACATTTTTCATTATTTATATTCTTATCATAAGAATTTTTTAATTTCATTTTAATTGAAAAATCTTTGCAAGCAACCAACATACATTCTACAAATAAAATTGATTGGAAATTAAAACATTACAACAAACTAAAAGACTCAAGAAAATGAAAATTCTTTGGAATTTTCTTCTCTTCTCAATTGTGCCACACACATTAGAGACAAGTGACTGAGCTATTGTACTATGTATGTAGTAAGTGTGTACATAGTTTGCAGAATCACACATGTGGAAGTTTGCTTAGACTGCAATGCGTCACTTAGACAGACAAACAACCACTCATTTAGTGTATGCAGATAATTTATGTGCAATTAAGTAGTGTGTAAGTTGTAAAGCTCTATGGATTTTCTCTATTCAAAAAAAATAAATAAATAAATGGAATTATTTTAGGAAATCCGTTACACTGTGCATTAATTAAAAATTGTGCTTTTCATATTATTAATTCATCATTTAAACGTTTCATCTCGTCAGTTTATTCATATTCAGCTTTGCCTCTCAAGGTAAAAGCCTGTTTACATTAGCAGAATTTGCTATTTTTGCTATTATGATTCACTTAAAACAATTTAATGCTGTAAATTGAGTGTTTTTCCCGCAGCAAGTTGTAGTTATAGTGAACGAAACGTTCATTCCTCTTCTCAATTATAGAAATTGTAGAGCAACCGGCATACATTTGCCGCATTTATTTTGGCGTTTGCGGTCACAAAAGCACTCGAGCAATATTAAAAACCAAGTGCCACTTACTCACTCACAAACCCAATGAAAATCGCGTAATGCGATTCACTACGCTACACTGGTCCCTTTCTCTATTCTCTACTAAAATGAAAGGATGCGAGGCATGACCGGAGGTCAAGTGTTAAATGCATCATCCATTCATCCACTTTGCTAGCTGGAAATTCAAATTTTTATATGTACACACATATGTTCATATGTGTATATGAGTATATGAGTATGTGTTACATTTGTAAAATTTCAGTGTTGTTTTCCGCCATTCAGCTGTCAGTCTACAATTGACAGCAATGCATTTCAAATAACATGATGTATAAAGTTTGTACCTACTGACCAATGAGATATGTCAGTGGGATATCTCTTGACCAGCATGGCATGCACACTCATTTTGGGTGTGTGGAAATGTTCACTGCATAGTAAATTTAGTAAATTGCATAACCAAATTAATGAATGCCAACAACCCAAAAGGTAATACAACATAATAAATAAGCAAATTGATAAATCAGGTAAACACAAATTCATACACAACACGCACTACTCTGGTTATAGAAAATCAACTACTCAGGTGTCCAATTATACAGTTGTCCTTTGGAATAATCAGTCATCATAGATGACTTGAAAAGTTATAGTTTTCAAAACAAATTTGTAACATATTTATCATTATATTTTTTCATAATGAAAACAAGAGACTATTCTATTTGCGTGGTCACACCTATTGTAATTTCTTATGATAATTTTGGTTTTTTTTCAAAATAAAGTAACATAATTTAATTACTCAATTNATTGTAATTTCTTATGATAATTTTGGTTTTTTCAAAATAAAACAATATAATTTAATTACTCAATGAAAGAATTAGATGTAAAGTTTCTTTTTGGAAAATTTACTAAAGGTTTTCAAGTGTTTTCACAGCCACTAGTTGTTTACTGCTAATTAAATTATCAAGAATAAATGCTCAATTTCAAAAGAGATTTAATTCCTTTTGAACGAATGCAAATTGTATTGGAAAACACTTGTATGGCACCAGTTGCTAGAGAACTTGTATAAAAAATTAAATCAACACTTATTCATTATTTAAAAAGTGTTAAACAACTAAATGCTCTGTTAATAGTTGCATCCTTTCATGGTTGTGTTTTCTCATTAAATCTGTATAGAATTTTTCTATCTAGTTCTTCCGTCTTCCTGTTTTTTTTTTTACTTTTTTTCTTAATAAACTCTAGTGGTAATTTTAACTTTTAGGTTTTATTCTCACGAGATGCTCAACATTGCAGCAAAAAGTTAAAATTGCTGCATAACAAACAGTTGTATGCTAAGAAAATAAAATTAACATAAAAGTGTCTGTAAAAATGAGTCAACAATTTGCAAATGAGCTTGGAATTCATGACAAAAATTTGCTACATTTTTATAGAAACTAATTCTAATTTCATTTCTCATTTTCTTTTTTTCTTTGCTTCATGGTAATCAAATTAATCAATTGATCTACAAATTTTACTGCTTTTGATTTACAAAACAAGTTAAGTACCACCACTTGTTGTGATTGCCTGCAAATTTATAATACACAGAGATTTAATTGCGCTTTTCAGTGCAAAAATTCATTTTAACTTGTCAAAGCACTCAAGTGCAGCAAATTAACATTTTAAGAATTGTAAATTGCAGCAAGGATAAGTGGTGCATAGGAAATTTTTTGAAACTGAAAAGCAATTACGCACAACATGAGCAATTTTGATAAAAGAAAATAAAATTGAACGAATATTCAAGTTTCAACATAAAAATAAAAGTGTTAGGCATACTTAAGCAATGGGACCTCGTAATGCAAGGACTCGAATTGTAAGAATTTCAATAACTTAGTATGTACATGCCTCACTTGCTTGGTTGCTTGCTTACGTTTGTGTTTGTGAATTCGCGTGCAAGTTTAAATACTTACATATGTTTTTAATCGTTTCAAGGAAAATTTGAGTGATTTGAGTGACTGCAGTTGATATATTCTGCTATACTTGTGGTTGCATCATTGAATCACATGCCATGAAATACGATGCGGTGGGATGCGACCGCAAAATTTGTTATCTTGTCAATATGTCACACACTTTACACTCGGCACAAGAGTAGAATTTACTATAGTATAACATGTCACATCACATTTGCTTGTCTTCAGTGCAATAAATTCATTATCCACAGGAGCAAGAGTTAAAGGATTTGTTGGAAGATGTGTTGAAAAACATACCAACAAAAAATCAAATTGATGTCAGTTAGTCAGCAGTGTAGGTAAAGCAAATGAAATGGAAATAAAAGAAATGAATAGAAAAGAAAAGTAAAGTAAAGTAAAGTTAAGGAAAAACAAAAGGCAGGGTAAGAAAAGTTTATTTCATCAAGTCAAGCATGTACTTGTATACACTTATAATTGAGTGTTCGAGCATCTTCAACACTCACTATCAATTGTATCTTGTGGGAATTGGATGCCGAATTTGAAGCTTGATATCAAAACCTTTTCTGACGTTTTAAATGTCGTATGGCTCATTTAATATTAGGTTGGACATGAACCTTTTTTGCTTGTCGATTAATAAATCATTTTCTATATTATTTTTAAATCAAATTAATTTTCAATATGTGCATGTTATTGATTGAAATGCTTTTTATTAGTCTGGTCACTGAATTCTAATGTTACAAATTCAATTCAATTACAACAAAATGAAATCAAGGGCTTGTCAAGAAGTCATTATGCTGATATTGTTAATAAACTGAATAACGATTCGAAATGAGAACATGAATAAATTTGTGTTGCAATTTGAAAAGGCCAGCTAAATATTTATTTAATATGAAAAGCAATTTAATTATTATTACTCACAAATTTTGATGTGTTTGAAAATTAGTTCATTGAATGAAATTTATCATGTATATTATGTGTACAAGTTCGTAATTTATAAAATAAAGCGAAATATGTCACTACTCAATATTGTTAATTTATAAACAATGGAATATAAATTTCTTTGTTATTGTTAATTTTTTATTTGCTTTTAGTTTATTATGTTGTTTCACAAATGAAAACAAATGATTATAAATTGTTCATTTAAAATGGTTTTTTCTTATAGTCTTTTTTTGTTATTTATTTATGATTTATTGTTTTCCATTGTAGAGAGATAAATTGCACAATACTGAATGCATGTTCGACCATTTAATAGATCTTTCATTGCGTTTTTTCAATTCCATACAATTTTCATATTTTTTATAGTGAAGAATTGTATGCAATAATAATAACCTAGATTGACGGTATATTCATTCACTTTTTTTATATTTATGCTTTATTCAAATTTTTCGATATATTTACTTTATCTTTATCTTTTATAGTTCAGTAAAAAATCTCTGCATTTTAAATGGTAAGCTTTAGTTATCCTTATACTTCTATGCTAAGGTTAACTTGCTTTGTTGATGTAAAGCAAGGATTTAGTGATTTTGTGATTTAACTAGAATTCGAATCGATACAGATATACTTTTGTATATCTATTTATGTATCTACATATCTACTATAGAAAACTTCAAAGGCAAATCTGTCGCCTTTTTCTGATTAAAGTTCAAACATAATAAGCAGAAGAGCATGTGACATAAAACGCAATAAATAATCTTTAATACTTGGTTAACCCTAATAATGGTTGCTTTCTTTTTCTTGTACAGGATAAACTTTCTAGTTGTATGAATGAATGTCAATAACAAACAAAATATACACATAAAAAGATAAGAAAGAGCATGAAGGTTTTTTTTTTTAAAGAAATGTCTTACATAAAAGAACATATCAACAACACATGTGGTTTCAGTTGTAATAATGAAAGTTTTACTAGAATTTGTTTTTATTTTCTTATTTTTTGTACAGCTTTCGAAAATGACGTGAAGAGCAGTTAAATGAGCAAATACAGCACGAGCCCTGTAGATGATTGAATATATAGTAGTTAAACGTTGAAAAGGAAGGCGATTTTCAGCAAAATCAGGAAAATTGGATGACTAGAATGTTGGCAATCAATCAACTGCTACTGTGTCAACAACATATTCAAAGAAGCCTCGTCATAATACTTATTGTGTACATATCGTATGGTAGGTGAACTCCCAACAATGACCCTTCTCTTATTGTATTTGTAGAGTATAGTAATGAATTTGAATGCCATTGATGATTGTAGGTCACTGCATTGATTGCTTTAAATGTGTTTCATTCAATGGCGGCAACAAAGCCTGTGACGATCCATTTCACAATAACTTTTCGACAGCTCTCATGGAATCTCCGTGTATGGGCGGCCGCAAGGGACGTGATGGCTTGTTTCCGGCTACAGCTTGTATCAAGATCGCAGGTTATTTTGGTAATGTCATGTGAATAATTGTGCATGTCAAGCACATACATATACGTTCCCGTATATGTACAATCAAACTGTTTCATTATGTAAAGCATATTATTCGTTTGTTTTACAGACGACAATGGCGACACAATAACCGTGAGGGGCTGTGCACTTGATAGTGGCACATTAACAACCGATACGGAAATCATACGCATGTCACACTGTGGCAAATTCTATTATGAAAATCGGTAAGATACAACCATGTCAATTTAAACAGAACCCACATGATGTTACCTGAAGCAAAAATTGTTTTGAAGTAATTAAAACTAACTACAAAAGTTAAGCTTCTCTATGGCCAATTCATTTTATCTTAGTGAAATAAATGAGCATTCTACTCATATTTTTGGTAGTTTCAAAAATTAGATGTAACAAATTGTTAAAGAATTGTGATTTCAATAGAGCTCTTAATGTTTGCTAGGAGATTATTAATAATTATTTAAACAACCTCAAGCATTACATGAATATTAATGTCCTTTTAATTTTATTAATGAATAAATTAAATTGAAATTTGAGATAAAATAATAATNACAACCTCAAGCATTACATGAATATTAATGTCCTTTGAATTTTATTAATGAATAAACTAAATTAAATTGAAATTTGAGATAAATTAAATNTAATTTTAATTCAAAATCACTTTACTTATATATTTTTGGGATCCAAGATGAAAAAACATATAACTTCTTCAAAAAATCACATTAAAAATTTAATCAAAAGTAATTGAATATAGGTATATTTAATTAAAAAAAAATAAAAATTCATAATGATTAATTAAATTTGTAGATGAAAATTTAATTGATTGAAAGAATAATAATTTTATTTTATTTTATTTTAATTAATTTTAGTTACGTTCATGGTTGTTTACAAAGTTGCAGTGATGGTGATGCATGCAATGGAGCTCGAAGAGTTGTGGCATCTCAAATTCCTGTACTTTTATTTCTACTGAGTGCAATTCTTGTGGCCTACAAGTGGCAAACTAGGTAGCATATGCACATGATAACGTAGATGATAACAATAATAGAAACTGCTTTATAATTGAAAGAAATAAAATGGAGCATATTTTATTTGAATATTTTTCTATGTCATAAATTATCCAAGCACCGTTTTTAAAATCAAAAGCAAACAATCAATTTGAACACGATCATATTTCAATCAATCACAGTTAAGTATGAATCTCAGTCACATGCACATTTTCATTAAGAATTCATAAAAAATACACACAAAAATATGAAGAAGAACAATGTGATTTAAAGTGTAGTTTAGTATTTAATTATAATTACACATAACAAGCAAAAGAAGTTCTAAACTTTAAAAATTATGCTTTTAAACATTTTTCACAAATTTAAATACATATATACCTACATACATACTTAATAAAAAATAATTCAAATAATTGTTCTGCCATATCATGCATACATAGTTAGTCAAGGTTAAAAGCTGAAATTNCTTAATAAAAAATAATTCAAATAATTGTTCTGCCATATCATGCATAGTTAGTCAAGGTTAAAAGCTGAAATTCAAATTACCAATAATTACAATTATACATACAAATAATATACTTATAATAGAATTATATAAAAAAAAAATTANAAATGAAAATCAAAAAAATAACTTGTAAATTGAACAGAACTAAAATGCATTCAGGAATTTATTAAGCTAAATAAATAAAAACTTACATACTCGTAATTAAGAGAAAAGAAGAGAACATAGCGCAGTTATAAGTTAACAAATGTTCCACATGTCCATAACTAAAGAGATAAAAAAA
>JXHJ01003902.1:0-11083 GCA_001014935.1 Liriomyza trifolii | reverse complement strand
TATGTTCAAAACGAGAACATTTCTCATTGTCTATTTGTCTTCTGTATAACGAATTCATTAATTTGTTTTGTTNATTTCTCATTGTCAATTTGTCTTCTGTATAACGAATTCATTAAATTTTGAAAAAATTTTGAAAAGAGGAAATATTAGTGTCTCCCCTGTTACAATCATCATTTCTTACTGTTTTAAAATTTCCTGTATACATTTTTTATATGTATATTATTCAGACATATTTTCGTGACGTGCTTATTAGGAAACATCATTTTGATAGCACTTTAAATTTTTTAATTAAAAAAATGGTATGCAAAAATATTAGTTTTCAACTTACTTCTACCACAGAACACAAAGCTATATAAGCTATAGCTCTGTGTTCTGTGCTTCTACAATAACTAAATACTCACCAAACACTTCCTCTCCTTCCTCTAAGTGATAGGTATCACCCAAAAAGTTTGAAGTGTCTTCAGATATATGCACTTGCTCCGGTTTGCCAGATGATTCCATTCTTCAAATAAAAATTTATCAAATAAAGAAGATTTTTTAACACATCATCTTCAAATACCCACTTATTGGCCAATGTTACATCATTACTCCAAACATCAAACTTAACACGACGAGTACCAACAATGCCGCAAAGCACTGAACCTGTGTGAACTCCCACTCTCATTTTAACCCCTTCGTGACGTTGTGCATCAAAACAACGCATTGCATCAATCATTCCCAGTCCCATCTCTACACAACAAAGTGCGTGATCTGCACGCGGCTCTGGGCAACCCGAAACACAGTAGTAACAATCGCCCAAGGTAGAAATTTTTTCACAACCGTTTAACACGCACAAATCATCAAATCGCTCAAAAAGATCATTCAGTATTTCAACGAGTTGCTCAGCGGTTTTTGTAGAAGCCATGCGTGTGAATCCCACTATATCAGCAAACAATATGCTCACATTATCCATGCTGTGCATATGAAAAGGTCGAAACAGTGATTTCACATCATTCGATACACGAGGGCGTGAATTATAGTAATTCTGCTGGTTGCTCAAGGTACCATCGCATCCATTTCCATCAATGCCACCTTCGTTGAGCAACATATCTGCCACTTTCGGTGGCATCACGGAGTGTATCATTTTCTCTTTCAATTGCTTCTCCAGCTCTAATTGACGCCGCACTAGAAGGTTCTGACCTACCTTCATAAATGTACCACGCATACGCACCATATTCATTACCAATACATGTAATCCCACCCAATGCACGCAGAAATGCAATAACATTCTTAGTATAAGTACTTTCCAGCTAAATTCTAAAGGGCCGTGAGTTGCACTACCACCAATCGTCATATGCGAAAAGAATTCAAAAAGCACCGAATAAGTTATGGCTATGAGCACACTCGACCAAAGCTGCATTGGTAAACCAGTATAAATAAGAAGTACAATTTCGAGACACATTGCAAAGTGTCCGAGTGGACTAAAGGCACGTTTGGTATATGTTAAAAATACTAAAGATGCGGCACAGAGAAGAATGGCTGTTATCATTGAAATAGCTCGTGTGTGTGCGCGGTAAATGTCCCAGTGTGTGAAGCAAATGCCCATGATTGTTATGAGAGACAACATTGAGAGTGACGTGGAAATCGGTCTCCAAAAATCCTCTGATCCACCATCCACTAAGAAGTACAGAAACCAAACCAATGTACATAATAAAATGTAGGACAAAGTAAACCTGCAATGGATATATAAAGATTTCTCAATTACGCTTATTTTTATTATAACATACATATGTACATACATATGTGATTATGGTAGTACTTCTATTAAGCAGGTATAGTCATACAGAACTCAAAATAGATTTAGTTCATATTTTATATGATTATTATTAAAATTTTCTTTGATGGTGTCCTTAAATTAACGAAAAAAAAAGTCGTAACTGTCTATGTACCGTTAAAAAGCGTTTCACTATATTAAAAAACTGAATGATGTATTGAAAATAAGATGCATACGCAATTGTACTTTGATCATAAAGATGACGTTTTGTAAATAGATGACGATAAAGTTTGGTTTAANGAAAATAAGATGCATACGCAATTGTACTTTGAGCATAAAGATGACGTTTTGAAAATAGATGACGATAAAGTTTGGTTTAAAATTCACATACCTATATCTCATCCGTACATGAGGAAAGACGCTCTGCTGATATTGCCCTTCCAGTACAGGTGAATCGAATTTTGGATCCATCCATGATTGTGGCGAAGCGCGTTCAAATGCAACTGGTAAATTAATTTTACAGCAGGAATGTTGTCGACCTGTTTGACTAAGGTACGTCTGTATGTGAGGAGCTAATGCAATTTGTATGTCATCAGCCGAATTTATAAGACTTTCGTTCACTAGTACTCCGGGTGGCAAGGACGTGAAACTCACTGATTGTCTGCGTGACTGTTAGAAACATTTTTAAGCATATCAACCATGAGGCTTGAATAGTAAACGTCTCACCTCAGAATCTTTACGTTTTTTCTTCATGATTATCCTTAATGGTAATCAATGCATACATTAAATAATCGCTTTTGTTTATCGTTGATTGATTTTCTCGATTACTTAATTTAAACATTAAAAAAATGTTTAAAACTCAGTTCATCGTTCGTATTTTGATGATGCATGACACATACATTTATGTAAACAAACATAAAGGTTCTGTAAAAAAAAACTTTATAATACGCAAAACAAACCATTTTAGTGCAACGGGTGTTCCATTCTCCTATTCCTTATCAAAAGACATGATAGACAGATATAAAAATATATATGTATATATAGGTATAGTAGTTATATGAGATTTATGTATCGTTTGAATGAGTCAAATTTTCACATGCTAGAATCAACAGTTTGTTAGGGTAAATTCTTACGCTGTGAGGTCATGCATCCACTACATCTGTCAATCCCGGAATCCCGGGATTAAGTAAGAAGGTTACACAAAAAGTGGGTTTATTGACAAATGGACCTCGCAAAGGAATTAATTTAAACTCTTAATATAACTTTTTATTACAGATTTCACCAAAGAGTCTGAAGGCCGAAAGGTATTTCTCAATATTTGGAAAAATAAGTACAAAATAATATCTAGTTTGGGATACGAAACCCTGGAATCATAAGTTTTTAAAAATTCCATTTTAAATATGATCCATTTTAAAACGTATACATAATTGATATACTATGTATTTATTAATTTCAATGAAGGAAAATTTTCATTACCCATTTGAATATGTTTTGTATTATTCAACTGAAGGAACTATCAATAAATAGTCAATTTTATTTTCAATCTTACAAGTTCCAAAAATCCTGAAATCCCGATTATGAAAGCTAATCCCCATTGACAGCACTACTAGTAGGTAACTGTACAAATATACAAAAACCATATGTCGGTATGTAAAATCTTAGGAATGTTTGCGATTCAAATATGAAACAGAATTAATAATTAATAGGTGAATGTTTTTCCAGCAATTATAACTTTATATTTTCATGTTCACTTATATGTAGGTAGGTTCACCTATGTCACTGGCAAAAACTTGACCACGAAACATCAGCAATCAGCTGATATTCTGGAACATCATTTATTTCGTGTTTACTTTAGTTTTAAACAAATCAATTTTTTGTCAATGTGTACTTATAATAATGTTTACATAATATATACCTTTAAAGGTTTGTACATGTAAGTATTAGTGAATGTCTCCACACCTAGGTAGGTAGATATGAATACCTAGGTATCACAATAATTTATCTTAAAACTTTGTAATGGAAATCTTCGAAAAATACCAACCTTACGGCCAATCTTTTCAAGTAACTATAGTGGTATCATATATGTATATGTACATACGTACATATAGGTATGTACATAGGTATCTACCTATAAGTACTTTTAATTATCAGTTTATATTGTAGTAAAGAAAAAAATTTTACCTACGTCAAAAAAGAAAACGCAAAATTTGGAGTCTATGTACATGTATATCTAGTTAGTTGTATTTATTATTTACACAAAAATTTAAGTACGTCAAAGCTCAGATGAGCGAGGTAGGTACCCATGTGCCTAATAAGTTCTGTACACTGCAGCTTCACAATTTATGATAAAAAAGAAATATCTATCTACCTATAACATACAATCACTGAAATGAGAACACATTTTAAAATATTTAGATAGGTAGACACCTAGGTACAACTTTTTTTTAAAATTGAACACTTCTGCTAAAATATGATAATTTGAGATGAGAAACGAAAGAGAGTAAAATATACATCTCACATTTCTTTCGGTACCCAAATGGAAATCTGCTCCTGAGAAAGTTCCTATATGCAACAATTGCAGAAACCTACTTATGTACATATGTATGTATAAGAGAGTCATTACAAAAAAAAACTAAAACAAATTAATACTAATACATAGTTACCCATACCCAGTTTTCTAAAATATGTTCGTGTTGATGAAAGGTGTGCAAGACACATGCGAAGAATATGACAAGAACACAATAAACACCAATATACAGCAATAAAACAACAAAGTAGATTACGAAAAAATATACATTTCCATCTGACTATGTATTTACGCGAAATGAATGTATACTAAGTATACTATACTATACTATACTTGTATAAATAAGATGAAGCAAAATTGCAAAAATAAATATGTGATAACCACGCTTAACAATAATGTTGTAAATATAGGTATCATGTTTCAAATTGCATTAATATAAATAATTATAAGTTTTATTGTATCATCATCAAATATATTACTAGGTATAATTCTTTTTCAACAGCAGACAACAAAACAAACGCGAACTCTTGAAGCGAAATTATCAACACAAACCGTACAAATTTCGATAGCAACTGACGAAATACATCAAATCAGCTTTATATTCAGTGCTGTGTCATATCAAAACTGTTTTTCAGTTAGAATTTTTCTTAAATTTACCAACACTACGTATTTTCATTTTTACAAAGTTAAGTCTTATCACGACACCGCTGTGTTGAGAACTTGACAATATGTTGCGAACACTGTTTAACGATATCAATAAGGTTATCGTAAAAATTAAACCGAGTTTCTATTCTTAGTTTATAAAATCAAGTTTTTTCTAAAAATAATTGTTTTTATTATTTCTTTTTAAACTTTAATTATTAACATAGCTACATATATAGCTAAATGTATTATATTTACTATAAAAATTATCAGAAACTTAGAAAATAATATTTTTATGTGTTTTTATTTTGTTTCGGGAATGAGTGGAAATTTAATACTAGAAGAAATGAAACATAATTTTATTTAAATTGAATTAAAAAAAACAAATCCGAAAGAAAATGTTAAACTTTATTTGATATATAGATACATACATATGTATATNTACATATACATATTTATTCATATATTTATATCAATGTACATCTTAATAACTTATTAAACTAATTAATTAATGANACATATACATATTTATTCATATATTTATATCTATGTACATCTTAATAACTATTATTAATTNTTTATTCATATATTTATATCAATGTACATCTTAATAACTTATTAAACTAATTAATTAATGAATTAATAGACATTGACTTTTTAAGTATAAGAAGCTTAAAAATTCATCCTCGTATTATTAATTTTTCATATATGAACATAGTAGATACTTGGTTTTTTTAGCCTTTTTATTTAAATTTTTTGATTTAATTAATATAAATAAGTATTTGCACAGTCAATAAATACATAAAATATTGTTTTTTATCTCTACATATTTTATAATCTCATTTTTGGATAGATTTAATTTATTAATTGCATATTCTAATCAATATGACAGAACTTTGGTTGCTAAGCAACTCCGTTAGTACCTATATGAAATAATATACTATCCCCACAATACTTGAAGAAAATATTACATTATAAAATGTCCTTTAAAGATGTACGTGGTATGTATTTATACCCTAATTATGAAAGTAAAGAATATTTAAACTATTAATGATCTTTTTTTATATAAGATTTATCAGAGCATTTGAAATTATTGGGTTATCCAAAAATATTCCCTTTGAAAGCATTCTCGACAACATTCGGGACCTTAGCTTCCTTTTTCATTGTGGCAGAAATATTGCGATGGATGACAGAATTACTGCAGCCAGGGGTTTCGTTTTCTGATGACTTGGAATCCGAAGAAGGACGCGTTTCATTCATCCATTCAATAATAGAATTCTTCATTGCAAAAGCAGGTCTGAAATTGAACCCTAGAAAGCTTTATGCAGCATCTTCGATCTCTGCTCTGGAGATAATCAAAATAACATCAATGCTTTTAACTCCTCGTATGCAATATGATGAAAAGTCGCAGGACCAAAGTTTCCACATAGTAAATGAAATTGATATGAACAATAAAATAGAAAACTTGCGTTTGGCCCGTGATCTCTCAGTAGAATTGACTGAACGAGGATCATCACTTTTTGTGTTGCTAACTCTAGAATTGGAAAATAAAAAAGTACAACAAAGTGATAATAACAAGGTTATAGATATGACCTTGGTTGCAAAAATGATCAAAAGTGTTACTGCTTCAAAACAACTTAAATTGCATGCGTCTCATGTTCAATTAGAAAATTCTAGACTGGAAATAGTGGCTTTTGGTTCAAAAATACAACGTAAAAATGCAGAATTAGATCGCACTAAACAGCGTTTGGAAGCATTACATAAAATTAAACCGATACACATCCAAGAACTTGAAGAATGTGAAAAAGAGATTGCAAAACTTTTTGAACGTTATTTCCTACGGATATATGTGCGAGATGCTTTACGCCATCAATTGGAAGAAACGCACAAGAAATCAGAACTTTTAGAATCAGCCATGACTCTTCAAAAACCTGATGATTATACAAACCCATTGCTAACGGAAAGCTTATTACAGAATGAAACTCATATGATAAACTTCAATAAACCCGTATACGAGAATTTGGAGTTGAATTCAGAATCGTCGGATATCAGAGATGAGGAACTTTTACAGACAGACACATATGTTTTTAGACCAGAATCTCGTGGATCTATTTTAACAGGACGCCGTCGTCCGGGATCTGCAATTCAACGCAAACGAAAAAGTGCCCAGATGACTCAAAACAACCAAGAGATATCATTAAACAATTACTTGAAGTCAGGCGACAATCCGGAGAGCAGTTTTGGGTCAGACAGCGACTTAGATATGTACGAACTTATTGATAGACCATCAGATAATAATTTCATCGCAAATTTGGAAACACAAGACAATTCTATCTACAAAATTAACGATTGTAAGTTATTTCACCAATACACTTGTTTCTATTAATATATTGATACATTTTTAGCGGACTCAAACTCTATCGATGATATAAGTATGTCGAATATTCCTGCTGAGCTGCCACTTAGGCCAAAAACTGCGAACAAACCAGAACATATAAGTGATGAAGACTTTTAAAAGAAATGCTGAAATTTGACTTTTTATTCAAGAATAATATTTTTCACATTTTATTCAATTTAAGAAAAGTTGTCCTAATTAATGAAATATTTGAATAAAACCGTGAGTCAAATAAATCTTATTAGGGTTTTTAAAAATATATTTCATTTCACAGGGCTAAACAAATCAAAATAGATTAATTTTAATCTCTTAATTAGAAAATATAATTTAAAGTTTTTAAAGTGATTGCTTTACTAGTACTGACTCTAGAAACATGAATAATTTTGAGAACCTAATTTTATTTGCAAAATTCAATTTGAACTGAACAACACCTATAACCATAAGGTCGTTTCACAATTACTTTTCAAAGAACCTCATTTTAATAATTGAGCAAATCTTGAATTTATTTAAATCAATTCTTTTTTCTTTATACATATGTATGTACTTCCATATACATTTCTGTTAGATAGCACAGTGGACAAATTAAATATTTTATGTATTGATTAACAGTTTTGACCTCTCATTTGTGTGGTTCGAATTTTATATGGATTCCATTTTTAGATTTTAGTACCATTTGACACATTAAAATAAGCTCTTGGTCTGGATTTTTTAGACAAATTTTAAAATTCTGTAGCAATTTCACTGTAAGAATTTTTATTATTTGTAGAGCATATCGGCGGCCTATACAAACATGTGGCCCTCCGGAAAAAGGTATATAAGCAAAGCTAGGTAAACCTTTAGAAGAGTTTTTGGCAAATCTTTCCGGATTAAATTCAAAAGGATTCTCGAATAATTCCGGATCATGAGCTAATCCATACATATTAATCCATAAAGTCATTCCTTCACAATACTTGCGCCCACCTATATATGTCTCTTTTGTCGTTTCACGTCCTGTCATGGGAACAATTGTGTATAAACGTAAGACTTCCTTTACAAACATATCCAAGTATTCCATATTAGATATATCAGATGATCTCAAGATATTCTCTTCATTTCCCTGCTTAATCTTTCGTATTTCCTCAAAGATGCGATTTTGTTCTTTCTGATATTTTCCTAAGGCATACACAACAAACGCCATAGCAGCATTGGTCGTATCCACTCCCTGCAAAACAAAGATTTGTTACCTCCAAAAGTATATTTTTCTACGGATCATAATAAAAAAAAAATAATAATAATAATACATACTACATATATAAAAATAAAATAATTAATAGTTTAAAAACTAAAAAAAACACGCTTTTATAGCTAACCGAACTAAAAAATTGATGGTCCTTGTAAGGATAATGGACAATTATTCTCAAATTATTGCATTGTCATCGGTTCTTTATACATATCCAAAGTTTCAAAATAATAGTTGCAACCGAAGCTAATATAAAAGCTATAAAAATACTGGAAGGGACTCGTTGCTTCAGACATTTTATTGACTTCAGATCCTGTTACTATTTATATTTTCAAATTAGGAATTATTAACATTAATGAAATTTTTAGTCGATAATTATTTCAAATAACCCTAGGAAAAATATATTTGTTTAAGCTGTTTTTTAGTCCTAAATGACATTGATGATGGTGACAATATGAAAAATATAAAAATTTAACTTACAGCAAATACAAAAGTATGTACTTCATCTTGGATCGCAAGTTCACTGAGTGCTTTTCCATTTATTTGAGCTGTGAGCAGCGTATCTAATAAAGTAGATTTTTTCTTTGTGTCCAAAACTCCCAGCTCTGCCTGTTCGCGTAAATACTTGACTCGGTCTTTGATAACTGTTTCCATGAGGTCCTTTACATGGTCGATATTATGTTTAAGTCGGCGACTCATGCTGGTAATATTGAATATAAAGTCCGACGAAAGTAGGGGATTTGTCATGCGTTTGAATAGCAAATTACTGATGCTAGAAACAAGATAAGAAGTTTTATTTTTCTTATTTGATATGATCAGGACTAGGATTTTAATGGTCTTAAATAGCAGCGATAAAAATGCTCCAAGAGCATGAAGTCAATTTGAAGTTTTATTCTAACTCAATGTATTAATAAATAACCAATATAAACCATAATTATCTGAATTTTAATATCACAAGCTGGCTTTAAAAGAAAAACACTAGGAAAATAAAGAAGACCTTCATTAACATCCGAAGCCTGTCTATAAATATTGTTGGTCTGTGGCGCTTACGTATGGAAAGCATGAGTATAGCTGCAATGTGGGTCATTTTGCGCTCCTACGTTTTTACCCATTGAAGTATCTAAAAATCGAAAGAAATTTTGCGAATAAATAAAAGTAAGTGAACGATTTTTTATGTAGGTATATTACCAATGATTATATCCAAAATACAAGGAAATATAAATTCATCCATCTCTATTGATGCATCCGGATTATCTTTTATGGCATTAAAAATACGCGCGATAAACTTATCAGCATGACCTTCAATTGTTGTATGAAAATTGTTAAGTATTTGTGGGGCAAATGCAGGGCCCAAAGCCCGTCTATGATTTTCCCAGTGCTTGCCTTTTACGAAACTAACAGTTTAATTGTTTGACAAAGTCTTTCTTCATTTATGCTTACCATGACTAATGAGTAAACCCTCTCCAATTAAAACGCTTAATTGTTTGAAAGCTACCGCCTTTACCAGTGAAGAATCGTTTAGAGCTGCACGCGTTTCCTCTGGCGTATGTAAAAACACCCAAAGTTGTGGACCCAACCAGAGTCTATAAGTTTGACCGTATTTGTTGCGATTTTCATTGAAAGTCACATACAGCTCTTTCAAAAAAAATAAAAGTTTACATTTAGTTTTTTCAAAAAATATTAATGTTGGACGCTAACCTACTTGCCGGATCGATTTTTAGTACCATTTGCACATTGCCTATAAGCGGTAGTGCCCAGGGACCTGGTATGCCCCAGCCCACACGAAAAACTTTATGCTTTGTCTTTATCAGGTATATAATTGAAACCATAAAAATTAAAACTAAAACCACAGACATTTTTATTTGTTTAGATAAAATAAATCAAAAAATTTGTGTCGCAAACAAGCGATTTTAGAGATTCGACGTGCTACCACTTTGTATTCTCAAAACGGACTGCCACTCAATGAGCTGATAACTCTTTCGCTTATATTTACATCACTGAAATAATTATATACATATGTCTGTATGTATGTACATAGATAATTATAGCAAAGAGAATTGCACACATGTATGTGCATGAATACAAGAACCGTTTAATAAAAGTAATAAAAAAGGCAATAAGATTTTTAAGAAGAGAAGCCAGTGTTAAATATTCACATGTGTTCATACATGCCTACATTAGTATTTAATCTTGTTTGGTACCTCAGAGCGCTTCGATCGCAAGATATACAAATATTTATATGAACATGAACATGAATATAAAAATTGTTTTTCCGATCGGTATTTAATTTGTCAATGTTTATTAGAATAATTCGAAAAGTATGGGTACGTTTATAGGATATGAAAAGCTACTCATGCCTGAATGAATGCATAGTTCAATTACTTTCATCGAATAGGTACCTACTTTTCGTTTTAATTATTCTTTTCGCTAATGAATCGAGATCAATTTAAGATCAACAGATTTTATTTGTTTGACTTTCAAGTAGGTATGTAGGAAGTATGAGTTACTATATCCCAATATAAATTTTAATCATTGTACACATCCCTA
>JXHJ01003878.1:0-15578 GCA_001014935.1 Liriomyza trifolii | reverse complement strand
GTATATATATTAAAATAATAATAATAAAAATGAGTTTCAACTACAATGAAAAATCATTCTGCCTAATATTAATAATTGCTACTGACGCATTTCCGTCTATTGGCTTGCATTCTTTCAATACTATCTTTTATAGGAGTTTTCACATAGAAGCCACGCACAATACTGGCCACAGAAAGTACTGTTGCAATAAATTGATTAATTGATATCTCCCATGCATTAGAGGCATCTGATGAGCAAGATACACTACGTTCGCGTTTTCCAACGTCATCTTTTTTATTGGCACGATGTTCTTCTAGTTCAGCAAATAATGATTTGGCATCAATGGGTGTAGTCGGATTGCCATTTTTATCAGGTTGCTATAAAATAAAAAAAAAATAGCGTGTATTCAAGCAATATTTTAAAGCTAACTTAATTAATAAAAACTATTGACAGCAGATAATAGATTACTTTTGAGACACACACCTATGTACGTGGGTTTGGGTTCAAATACTCTGGGAATATTTGAATTAGAAATCCCGTTCTATTAAAAAATTTACACCATTAGCCTGACTGGCTTCTGGAGGGATGGCCTTTTAAATAATAATAATAACACACTCAATGTTTTGCTATATTTTTATCTATAGGTCTTCCCTCCGTTTTCCACTTTCTTTAAATGTCTATAGGTCTTTCATCTCGTCTACTTTCTTTATCTATCCATAGGTCTCTGCCTTTTTCCCCACTTTCCTTATCTCTTTTATATGGCTTTAACTTTTGTGACCATTTTCCCTAGGATCAGGGCTTCGGAGCGGAGCAGGAAGTTAAGGAGCGAAGAATTTTAGCGGNCCATTTTCCCTAGGATCAGGGCTTCGGAGCGGAGCAGGAAGTTAAGGAGCGAAGAATTTTAGCGGACAAATATGGAGCAAAGAGCTAAATAAATTTTGTTTGCTTCAGCTCTTAATTAGCTCCTTAGAAAGTTTACTTCAAATAAACAATTTTTTCATTTTTCAACATTTCTTATATTAATACTTCATTTAATTAGCTTCAATAGTTCATTGTTTATAAAATTTTATCTTAGAATATAGGAAATTTTTGGCTATTTTTTTGTATTTCACTCACACTTAAAGGCTTACTGCCGGAGGAGGAGCGGAGTAAGAGCGGAGCAAAGAGCGATTATATTTTAAGGAGCGGAGTAGGAGCGGAGCAAGAGAAAAAATTGTTTGCTCCGAAGCCCTGCCTAGGATGCCTCCAGTAAAACATTTAAAATGCTAAAATTTAGGGACATAGTAAATTCAAACACGCTTGAAACCCCGGAAAATATTTTCCGTGTCAAAAGATCATAAAAGAATATTCTTTTATTCATTTAGTATTTGTTCTTAGATGTATTTTTGGAAAAAAATATTCCAGAGTTTTCAGGTTAGCGTATCCGATTAAATGAATCTAGATTTCAACATAGTTTTAAATAAAATCACAAAGAATTGAGAGGCAAAATAAGAATTCTAGGGCTGACGAGTGAATGCCTCTTTAAAAGTCACTGAATCTAAGCGAACCGTATACATAATAAATTGTCAACTTGGTAGGTCAACACAGAGAAGCACTAGAATTTTATGAAATTAAAATATAAATTACCTCATCAAATTCTCGGAAATGTAATTGTGTGAAACTGTCTAAGCTAGTTTCCTTTATAAGATTATTATTTCCCAATTCGATAAGATTTTCATCTGTAAAAGAAAATTATTATATGTAAATTTGTCTCACTCCAATGCAGTAGGGAAGGACAATATTTATATTTACAAGCTTTGTGTATGTCGTCATCATCAACACCCAGTATTTCCAATATAGTACGCCAGAGTAGCTGAAAATTATACTTTTTCATCTTCGGAATGTGTGAATTAGACGAATCACTATTTTGTGCCAATAAATATCCCAAACTGGCCAGACTTTTCGTATCTACATTTGAATCATTTCGTGGCATCTTACTAGTTATGGTAACAATATCACTGATCTGTGAGAAATTCGATATGGTTTCCACATTCAATTGTGGTGGTGTTTGTAATTCATCTCCAGTTGTCACAAAATCGGATGTATCCGAACTAGCATCATTCATTTTATCTCTTGTAGATTCCCCCTGTAAGTCTATATAAAATGTGGAGGTGACTGGGGTGGCATTTTGTTTTTGTGAATCAACGTTTAACGATTGTGCGCCGATACCCGCCAATTGATGTAAACGTTTAGTGGCTTCAATCAAAGCAAAATCATTTTCACTAAAATTACAATCCGAGGGAGAGGGTAGAGCATCAATAGATTCCAAAGAATCATAACTAAAATAAAACATATATCAAAAAAATAACACAATGTTAAAAAATGTCGGTAGACTTTTCAACCAGCTGTAAGATAATCTCAAATAAAACTCGACTTTAGAGAAAAAGTAATGTGCAAAAACGAAAAACAAACTGTTTCACACATTTAACATCAAATTTCAAATTATTTGCTGAAAATCTACAATTTTTTCAAAAAAAAAAAAATAATATTGAAATAATTTTTCAGAAAATTTTCGAGTACGCAGAAATTTCCCTTATGTCTTTTAAATTTTCACGATTTTTTTCTATTTTTTATCTCTCATATTTGACGATTTATTTCGTCAAAAACGTCTTTTCATTGGGGAAATGTAATTTTAATTTTAGTCACTTTAAAGAAAATCAAATAAAATAAGTAAACGAATATCGACTTCGACTTCTGCAAAAATTACACACAAAACTGACACTAAATATTTAATTTCGTGTTTATTTTTCAAAAACGAACTTACTCGAAAAAATCTTCTGCTTCAATGGCTTCTTCAGCATCATCATCCTTGAGCTTAGACTTATCACGACGCAAATGTGATATTTCTGATTTTGATAACAATGGAGGCAGATGCAAAATATAAAGTAATTTCAATTTCTCAGTATATTTGCAAGAACATATCAGACCAATTATTTGCAATACTTGTGAGAATTCCAATAAACCAGTGCCTTTTTTATCTGTCAACTGCAAAACAAAACATGAAAATTATTTAATTATGTTTTAATGAAAACCAGCCAATCCTTGCCATGACTTCAATTTTTGTTTCAATTTTCAACTGAGGGATGTGAAAAATTCATAAGAATCGGTCAAACCTTTTCTCGTTTTCGATTCGTTTGACTCATAAACCTTCTCGGGCTTTATGATTCCATAGAGGACAAACACGCAAAAATTCATTTTGATATATGAAATATGGGATTTGAGATGAAATAATTATTAAATCAAAAAAGTGGAAATTACAATTTCTTTTTATTACTACAGTCGTCTTCTTGACTCTTCAAGACCCAGTTTTGGGTGTAACAGACCCCGACTGAAGAAATTTTTTTTCAAAAACTTCGCCACGGTACTTTGGCAATATCGTACCCTTTTTTCTTGAGATAAAATAATGATTTTCATTTTGTCGTTGATTTGGCATTTTTTTTTCTCTCACAAAAACTTCACAGAAACATTATCAATATTCTAATGATGCAAATTACATCCTAAGGTTTTTTCCCCTTACTTACACGAAATAATTTTTCTGCCAAATCAAGTGTACGTGCATTGCGCCAAGGTGTCAACTCATAGAAAAGCACACGAAAAGTGTCGTAGTCTAAACGATAGAAATCCGCACGACTTCCACTGTAATTTGAACCTGTAGCTCCAATTAATTTACCAGTAGCTGGCAAAAGTGGCGCCTCACAGACATTCGCCTCACAACGCTGTTGCATCATCTTCTTAACAGCCATGCGCTCTTCACGCACGATTTCCAGTAACATTTGCAATTCCTCTTTATTGAAGAACATATTGTCAGAGAAGGAACGCACCATAGTGCGCTCAATATCAATATCCATATTGCGCATAGTTAAACGACGATGTTTGTTACGCAGCTCTTCAATACGTTCTTGTGTAATTTCATTACCGTATTTTGAATACGCGTCATGTATCAGTTCTTGCACTGATTGTGAATGATGTTCTTTGGGTTTCTTCAGACTTAAGTGATCCTCATTATAAACACCGTTCAAATATTCACGTAATATAGAGGTGACTTCACTCTCATCACGACATTTTAACAATTTATCACTATTCCAATCAAACATTTGCAAAGCAATCTTAAAAAGCAATAAAAAGCTTAAGAAATTGGACATTATTTCGTATCTCATTGACTTACCATAAAAATCACTTTTGGCCCATCATAAAAGAAACAATCGACTATGTTGAGTGCACTTTCATAGGAAATAACATTCAGAAATATCGTTAGAAACCATGGCAGTGACATCAGTTTGATTACATTAAGTTCATTCAAATGGTCTTGTAAATCCGGCAAATACTGTTCCACAAGCTCAATCAATACACCTTGATCTATTTGTGCACCCACAATGCTATAGTAGTCCGGTAATAGATTTTCCACCAATGCCACAAGCAACCAAAAACCATTCTCCTCATCACAGAATAGTAAAAATACTGATGAAACAATATTCATAGCCTGGCAATAGCCTACAACCTCGTTGTGTATTGCATAAGCTTGTAAGACTCGTCGCAATGCATTTATGCCATCCGGATGCTGGAAGGCTGGATGCTCTGGTAGTGAACGATGCAAATCACGATCAATTTCATCGTGTATTGAGCAATGCTTCATACTCGCAGCTTTCTCTACCAAATCTTCATATAATCCTGGATGTGATTCCTTTTCATGTATAGCACCAGAAAAAATCATCCAAATTTCCTGTCGCAATTTATCTGGTATACCTTCTACAATCAGATTTATTATGTCAGTGGTTCGAAACATGGCCACTCCGCGTCCATAATCATTGAAATGAGCTTCCCAACGTGCTAGCTGTGATTTAACAAAAATTCATTTTAATAGTAACATCAAAAGTGATACCATTAGTACCTTTTCCTCTTGACGTTTTTCCATTTCGCTATTCGATTCCGTTTTAAACGTTTTGCCCAATGCGTCCTGCTTACTCCAGGAAATATCAAATTTGGCGCGTTCATTATATAGAGGGCTATTTCATAATAAATTCAAAAAAAAACATTATTACACTCAGTACCCAACGCGATTTTGGAGTGAGGCAAAATTTCACATTCTTATACTAGTCCTACGGAAATGATATAATATGTTTTGGAAAGCTTGTACTCTAAGCTTAAAATGTATTCAAATATGACCTTTTTTTGACGAAGTGATAGGCAATTCACTTTATTTCTGGGTACTTTTTTAGTCTGTATTTCTAAGGATATGATATTATTTGACCCTTTTCATGCATATAATACAAATAAATGCTTAATTTTCAATAAATAAAGCCTAATTTTATAATTATATTCAAAAAAATAAAAAAAAATTTATAATTTTTTTCGAATTATTACGTTTAAAAAAAAAATAAAGACGATTTTTGGGATTTCCCATAAGAAATACATAATGGGCACTGATATGGGCCCAGATTTACGGAATATAGCTCTCATCATACCTGATTTTTTTTTTTTTTTTTTTAAATACTCGTAATTAAAGTTAACCACAGAAAATAATTACTTACATATGCAATCTTGATAAAAAATCGGTAATTTTCGTTAAAAGCACTTCCCGATCGTCGATTTTAGCAAAATGAAATGGCACATTCTCAGTTGTAATTAAAATAATTTGATTATCATAACGATTAGGCCCATCATCCTTACGTTCAGCGCTCTATAAATAAAAAAGAACGTTTAAATTGAAACATCATTTAAAAATTTAATTCAATCGTTTTCAAATTACAGATGTTGAGACTTCAATCCAAAGGACATAATACCCAGTAAATTTATAGAACATTTTAAAAGTAGTTATTACTAGTTTCTAAGGAATGAGAACTATTTTCAAAAGTAGTTTTTTTGTACTAAACAAAACTAGTTGCTTTAACATTGCCATGCCATAAAAAAGGACAAATATTCCTTTTTCTGGTTTCTTAAAATTCGCACAAAAACTAGTTTTTAAGGAACGAAATGCATATGAAAATTTAGTTTAAAAGTGAACCTGAAAACCATTTTAACAGCATTTTATATAGGTAGATTTTTTTTTTATATTTCCTTTTATTCGTTTCTTTCAGCCTCTTCTTCTTTTATTTTTTATTCTTCTTATTTCAATTTAGGTTTATCTTCTTTCAAGAGTCTCATACCTTGAAATTCAATGCTTTTACATAAATTTTGAAGGAGTTAGTTTTATGTTAGAGCTTGTCGAAAAAAGATCTGCGAATTCTATTGACTGAGTTATTTATAGTAAAGTTCTAGGACACAAATTTCTCTCTTTGCGTTCAAACAAACTCATAAAGGATCCCAGTTTGATTTGCAGCAACTAGAAAGAAATGGATTATGAAATACTAGTTTTATAGGTTTTTATATGAACCCCCTAAAATTCACTGGGTATTTGCTCTAGTTATAACTTATATGAAAGTATTGTCTTGATTTACCTTTATAGATTTCATAGGAACAACAATGCTAACCATATTGCGCACATCGCTACGAAAACAGAAGAAATTCTGTGATAAATATATGTTGCCACCTACATAACGCTTGGTGTAAGGGGTCCAAAGATCAGCTTTGATTTTACCATCAACTAATTCACTGCATGGTAGACGGAAAAAGGTGCGGTACTCTTCAGATTTCTGGTATGTTTTCAATAAACGCAATAAACAAGATTTTTTTGAAGCTTTGCTACCGTATTTCTGATTAAGAGATAAATTGTTGCCCACTATGGGACTTTCAGCATTCTGTAATAAAAAAAGAGTTTAGGTATAAGTACATACAGTTTATCAATAAAGTATTCGAACACCCCTTAAACACAATTTCTGTACCCCTTATCTTTATAGTTTAAAGCTTTTTTTTAAGTTAAATTTGTAAATTTTTCATTGTTTCACTCCTAAATAGAAAACGGTAAGGATTAGAAAAATAATTTTTGGTGACATTAAAGATAAGATGTTCCACTACAAAATGGCATTTGCAGAATTTTTGTTTTCATATAAAAATATAAAGATAAAGGTACAATTTTGCTGTTTAAAAGGTGTGAAATACTTTATCGATGAGATTATGATAATAAGGGCCTAGATTTTAAGGTTCTAAATAAATATTTTTATCAAAGTAGATCATGAATATTTAAATTTTTCTTTTTTTTTTTGTCAATGAAATTGTAAATTTTTGACTAGAAAGACATTGAGCATTGAGCATACACTTGAAAATTTCATATATTTCTTTGATCAAAATATTTTTTCACTGCCAAAAAATTCTTTTTTATAAACAGTAGGCGTTCAAAGAATAAAGAATTCTAGAGTTTTACTACTTTTTTTGGAGTTATAAATTAGCCCCCAATGAAATTGCAAAAAAGGAAAATTCAAAATTGGGGATTACCTACTTAGTTTTCTATATTTTTTAGCCTCCATTTTTTTATGATACTCCTTTAGTGAAATTAAACAAATGTTCCCAATATTGTTTTTAAAGTGTAAATTATTTGAAAATCGACCATATCTTAAAGAAATCACTCTAAAATATGTATATAGCGGTTATTTCAAAAGTGCTTTCAAATGCAGAGAATTTCTTTTTTCGTTTTCCAATTTCATAATTTCATTGGAAGTTATTTCAGNTCGTTTTCCAATTTCATAATTTCATTGGAAGTAATTTTATAGCTTTGTATTTTCCATATATTTTCTTTGTTATATTGAACACATGCAGTATTAGTATTCTATAGGTTTTGTTAATAAACATGCCTGAATTTTTTGTTGTAATGCCATCTTGTTGAGCTGCTCAATTAGCGTATAAACTTCACCAACACCAAATATTAATGTAAAATTGTATTGTTTACTGCCAGTTGTTATGAGAGAGATAATATTGCCAGTGCATTTGATTTCTTCCAATTCAATGAAACTGATAACGCGCTTTGTTTCTTGTCCCAATAAATATGAATGAAAGCACACATAATTCAAGGATATATATAGATGTCCTTGACGTGGCATGCGTGTCATATAGCTGTAAATTAGAATGCAATACGAAAACACTTACAAAATACCTGCTAATGCTGATTAATTAAAATGATATTACGTGCAAGACCGGCGATCAACCAAACGTTCTTCTTCAGGCATTTTAAACAGATCTCGGAATTGTGATTGCATGGTTATGAAATTGGCTGACTCACACTCTTCATCTGGATTATTTTGCGTATAAAGTGATTGAATTTTACAAATAGTAAAATTCGTGACTTCCTCCTCGCTCTCCATTTCTTTCAATACACGAAATAAATTCTCAGACAGCCATTCCCAGTCTTTTATTATTTCTTCATGATTCAAGCCAATTGCTATTTCTATAATTGCAATCGCACATTTATAACGTATAAATATGCAATTTATAAGTTGGCGCATTTCTTTTTACCATAATATATTTCTGATGATGGTGTCTGGTGTAATATGCGGTAGGGAGCCGGCTTTGTATCCAGTACGCTATCTATGGTACCGACCAACAGAGAACTGAAGCCCCGTGGTTCACCATATCCACGACGTTTTTGCAATAAAAAGTATTTTGTTTTTGACTCATTTATCCTATATTAAAAAAAAAAAAGAAAACAAGAAATAAAATAATAGCCAACAAATATAACATTTTTGTATCATTAAAAGGCAAATGAAGTTCACAGAAATCTCATTCAATTGATGACCTGTGTATTATTGAATTTATCAACTGATTCTATTAAATACGAAGTCGGTTTGTATCTAGCGTTGATAGAGAGCCACATTAATGAGAATCAATTTGTTGAGCTGTTTTATATATATGAAATACAATTGAGAAAATTCTCTGATACATTGGTTTCAAGGGCGTATTCTAGGGGATTCGTGGAAAATTTTGGAAGAATTATTTTTTAACAATGGGAGAAAATTTTTTAAATGGTAATAAAATGTAAAAAAACTGAATTTTTAAATTTATTTTATACGAATTGTTCCTGCCAGTTTCACAGGGCAAATTCAATTATAAAAACTTTAAAAACAATAGTTCATTCTTCAACTGTATTTAAAGTTCACAGGGCAACTTCGATTTTTGTTTCTCTGTTTTTTCTTTTTTTCTCTCTTTTACTAGATAAAAAAAAAAACAATGAATTCGCAATAAAAGGAAATTGCAATCTCAAGTTAAAAATAATCTATCCTATCTTTTAGGTTGAAATAAAGCACACATTTAAAAAAATAATAAAAAAAACGTTTAAATCGGTTAAGTAGTTTAGGAGTTCGTTTCAGACAAAAATAGTTAAGATTTCATAGGATTTTGTATATTAGGTTCCCTTAGATCTGGATGAGCTCGACAACGACATTTTGAAGGACTTTTCTGCAAATTCTCAAAAATTACAATATGAAAAAAATTAAATGTAGGTATTATGAAATTTTTTTTTTTTGCCTGCCCTGGTCTTTTTGATTGGGGACGCCCATTATTGTTTATAAAATCTATGGAAAATATGTAAAAATTTACATTCTTAAATTTCAAATTGAAATTAGCAATAAGTGCCAAATTTTTAAAGATTTTCATAGGTATGTAATTTTAATTTTTTTTTTTAAATTTTAAAATTTTCCTACATTCGGCGGAGAGTTATAATTTACAGTATTTCGATCGAGCTCAAGTATTTATATAGTAGGACTGTTGCGGAAGTCTACTTTCTCATTAGCATCTCCTTATCATTCGCAGGCATCTGCTAAGTAAATTCATTCTTATATTTATATAGGAACCTACATATAGGTATACTTATGTATAGTAGGCTGTTCGCCGTTCTCTTGAGTAATATCAAAATTCAGTAGAACGAAGCTGAACAGTAAAGAATGGCTCATCAAGAACGGTAACCGACTTTAAATCCTCAAAAACATCATTTGCATGTAAAGACGTAGTTTTCGATGCATCGTCGAGAATGTACAATTTTTTCAAAGAAAAATTCTTTATGTTTATGTATGAATGTATGTATGTAGGTATAACTGAATTAATGTAAATAGGTAGGTAGGATTTTTTTTTTTTACCACAGTGCTGGAGGTAGTAGTATCTCCTTGGGCAGTACCCACATGATGTTGAATTTATGCCTGAAAAAGATCACACATAAAGTTACACCTTTCTTTGTTTGTTGCCTGTTTAGGCAACTTTGTTTAGATAAAATTTTGTTTTATTTTGCTCGATAATAAGTTGGATCTTTTATTTATTTATAGTTTAAAAATTACACAAAAAGAACTTTAATTAATCTTTAAGCATCCACTAGTACTGGCTTGAATTAATAAAAGTTTTTCTAAAACTGATAAACTACAAAAGTGAGCAACTACATAAACAAATACAAATGTTTAATTACAGCAACAATCAGTTGATTTTATTTATCTCCGCTACACACGGCCTGACTCTGTTTATACCGAGCAAGTTTTTAATAAACCAGTGCTGCCACTTAATGCAAATTATTAATTTCTGATAAGATTATTTTTAAAATTACGAAAAAAAAGAAAATGTGAAAATTTCAAATATCGATAATTTACTTTCTCATCATAGTATTTAAAAAAAAAAAACAATTAGTTTTTCATGAATTTGTGCAAAAGCAATCTTTAAAGCCTGATTAGCCATTCAGTTCAGTTCCTTTCATTTCTCTTCATCTAACAGCTGACACGATCAGGTTTTTGGCTTTGCTAACAAACGATTAGCCATTCTTTTCATTTCAGTTCTTTTCAAACATCGTTCAGCTGCTATCTGTTGATTTTTGATTTTGGCTGAAGAGAACGACGACATATGATCATGTTTTAACTGAAAACTGCACATAAGTAATTTTAATCTTATAAAAATCAAAAATTAGTTTATTTTTTTACAAATCAAATCGTTGAAATTCATTATAGAAAATGTGCAACAATAATTAGTCGCCATCATTGTATGAGAATCAAAGAGAATGGCTAATCGGACAAATAAGACAAATAGAACTGAAAGAAGAGAATATGAAAGGAGAAGAATTAACAGAAATTCTAGCATCATTTAGAAGATTGTTTAATGATCGATCTTATACTTATAATCATAATCTGATTAATTTTAGAAAACGATAGAATTTAAATTGCGGCCACGACTGAACAGTGATTTAATATATAATATTGCACAAATTTGGCTCTTAAACTGCTAAAACGGTGACTCGAATATGACTGGCTAAAGAGAGTCACGCTCCGGGCAAAATGAAAGCTTTCGACATTGACTTACGACCTTGAAATCGTGCTAGTGAGTCGAAAGCGACTTAGATTTGTTTACAATATTTCTGATATGCTTACTTGGTAATTATGTTAATATCTGGCATAATTCTCTCTTTAGGAGCGTGTTACTTTTTATTATTTTAAACAATATAGCTTGTTGGGTATAAACTTTTTCGAATGAGATTTTCTATAAAAAAAGAATACTCTTATTATTAAAAGGCTGGCAACACTATTTTTGCATTGAAATGAAGAAATACACCGAAAACAGAGTTGCTTTTAAACTGGATTCTTCAGCATATCGGCCATAAACTACATCGAATACAGTCTGGAGATATTGCGGTTATTGCATCCGCATCGGTACATGCGGATGATTCGCATCAAAAAACCTCCAAATTGACACCTAAAACCGCAAATGGGGCACTCAGTACCCAAAGCGATTTCTTAGTCCAAATTTCACATACTTATAATAGTCCTTCCAAAATGATATGATATGTTTGAAGAGCTAGTATTATAAGCTACAATTTAAAAAATATATATTTTCAAATATCACTTTTTTTGATGAAGTTATTAGCCAAAATATGCAACCAAAAGTATTTTATAAAATCTTTTTTATAATACAAATAAATACGGTCTATAATAATATGACGATTTTTGCGATTTCCCATAAGTGAGTGCCGAGTTTTACAGAAATGTGTTGAAAAACTTGTCTACGGTTTTAACATAAAATTTGATTTATTCTTTCGCTAAAATTTGCTATTCGTTATAAAAATTACAATTCAATATATGAGTTTGAAATGAAATTCCTACTTTTTTGGGGTTTCTCTTACATATAAATTTGATAATTTTGATATAATTCGCATATAAATATCCTCACTCTCAATCGCATCCGAAAAACTCATCTCCGAAAAATCTTTAATTCGGTGTTCGATAAACGAAATGGTTCAAAGCAGCATGCATAATGAAGGCTTTATGAATCAGCTGTTTTTCATGTCAACAAGTTTCAAGTGTTATGTTATGTCAAGTGTTATGGCTAAATGGCCTATCAATTCCAAAATTTAAATCTAGTTATGTAGATCACACACTGATGATGTAATAAAAACAGTATTTTAAAAGATTATTCTATTCCATTCTATTCTATTGAAAATAAACTCTCGAAAAAAAAGATCCAATCGAAATTTCTCGATTCATCAGTTTTGAATAGGCAACCCTAGACATAAAGAGACAGAAGAAAATAAATATCACGTAGACTCACTTATCAACTTACCGTGAAAGAAATCTCAATCATATAAATATACTAAAAAGCAAAGTAGTCTTTTGAAGTGAAATATAATAAATGTTCAAAGTGAGAAACAAATTTAAAAAATAAAATAGCTCAAACATACATACAAACAAAAAAATTTATTCAGTCTTATTTCAATAGTCAAACATAGAAGTCTGTCGTCTGTGAAAATATTATAATTTGGTAGACGAAAAACTCAGTCTAATTTTTCAACATGGAATTTATACAGCAAAATATACATCGTTTCACAAATACCTATAATATGAAATTGTAAGTATTTTAACTATTAAATTAGCAAATATTTGACGATGTTTTTTTCTCTTCCTATTTTAATTTTTATTTATTTGCCTATGGTTTAGTGTGTGTTTGTGTGTATTCTTTACGCAAATACGCATTTGCTATTTCATCAGCGGCATTTAATGAAAAATAAACTTTATATACTTAGGTATATAAATATTTGCATTAATATAGGTATATAAATGCAATTGAACCTGTTGAATTAAATTGCACATAATTTTTCCTTTCCTTTTTATTAAATATCATGCTGTAACAACACGTCATGCAAGTGAGACTGACTGACGTGTGGTTGAGGCCAACCTTAATTATGTACATACATATTGATTGTTGTTGTTGTTGTTTATTTTTTTTTTTTTCTTTTTTAAGTGATCCTCATATTCGTTCACATTTGGCCAAGGTTTATGGAGTATTGGCCAGCGCCACCGCAGCTACAGCTGTTGGTTCTGTCACACAGATGTTTCGCATTATCAATTTGGGCGATTTTGCAGCCATAGCCGCGTTGATTTTAGTATTGAGCTTGCATTTCTATAATGATAATGGCAAAAATTACTACACACGTTTGGGCATGCTATTATCGTTTGGATTTTGCTCTGGACAATCACTCGGACCATTGCTATCATATGCCGTACACGTGAATCCCAGCATCATATTGACTGCACTTGGAGGCACAGCCATTACCTTTGGCTCTCTATCTATTGCTGCAATGTTTGCTGAACGTGGCAAATATTTATTCTTGGGTGGCATTTTGATGCTCGTTATCAACACCATGGCCATTATCAGCTTGGTTAATCTCTTCTTGCAAATTTACTTTGTACAATTGGTATGTGAGGGAGTGATGAATTAACCATTTTTTTTTTTTTTCTAAATATTTTTTTGTTTTTTTTTTTCCTAGGCTCAATTGTATATTGGTGTTGTGGTGATGGCAGCTTTTGTGCTTTTCGACACTCAGTCAATCATCGAGAAGCGCCGTGCTGGAGACCGTGATGTTATACGACATGCCATGGACTTGTTCTTTGATATCTTGAACATGTTCCGTCGTCTCATCATTGTGCTCACCCATAAGGTAAAATCCATTGGAAATAAATGCTTTTATTTTTAAACTAATACTTATTTTTTTATATACCTAGGAGGAACGTAAACGTGATGAAAGACACAAACGTCATTAAATTATAAATTAACATTTCTCTAAATTAGTTACTTTGCTCATACCCACATACATAAAGACAAATACAAAGACCTACAACAAAAAAACCTTTTTGGAACGAAAATTTTCAGTTTGAATAAATCTACTATGTAGCCACTTAGTTTGCATACATACTACATATTTATTGATTCCGGAAATCATATGGAAGAAAAATACATTTCAATAAACGTTTAAACCAAAATCACACAAATTTTCATTTTTTTCTTAAATAAAATGATATGAAATTTACATACCTATATTCCATTTAAATTGCTAAAAATCTCATTAAAATATCAAGTATTAAAATATTTTCATAGATCACATAACTTTGCTAATTTTGTGCATTAGCGTGATTTCGCCTTACTTCTTATTGGTTGATGGCACACGTCGCCATTTGGGCTAACGGTGCTGCTGTAACTGCACATCAACACTAACAGGTTGCCAGACTCAATACACCTGTGAGCACGATAAAATTTGTAGCTGCTTTATTACAAAAAAAGCAATATTTTTAAAAAATTTACAATATTTTATTGATACAATTGAGTTTTCTTTTAAGTATTGACTTTGTTGTGTTATTTTGTTTATAACATGATCACTGTTTTCATTTGAACTCGCTTAAATCTGGCAGCTATTGTGTGAAGGCGCTCAATGTAGTTCGCAAGAAATCAGTCTGACTAGCTTCACTTGAAGTCTAGACATGTTTAGAATCTGTGTTATTTATCTTCGTCTTTTTTGTTAAAATTTGTGTTTTTTTTAAATTTTAATCTTTAGTTAAATGTTTATTTTAAATTAATTTAATTTAATACTATGTGTATACTTTTTTTTATACATACATAATTTACAATGACTTGGGAATCTTTTAATCGATCTATGGGCATAACAGGACAATGGAATGCATTTTATAGAAAATGCGTTATTAATGACGAACTTAATGAAGAATGGACAGATATTAATATAGAAATTTGGGTAAGTTTCTCAAATATTCATACATACAAATGTACATACATGTATGTATGTATGAATCCTGCTCAATTCGCGCGCGCCAGTCTTTACAACATTTCAAATAACATATACATATATGTATGTACACATGTACAGAAAATTCTAGTTAAAAAGTCTACTCACAATTATTGGAAGGCGCAAAAAAAAGCAGCAAACAACAAAGGAATTTAAAATTTCATAATTCTTGTTTAAACCAAAACTGCTATATCTTTGCATGCTGCTTTATCGTTGAGCACAAAACGCAACAAAATATAGTTATATATTATGAGTGGATTTGTTTATATATTTTGATTCAGTAATAATTTGATTTGTGTTTTGTATCGAAAGCGTGTGTTTATTTGAGTTAATGTTGTTAAAAAAAGGTATGAAATTTATCTAAATTCCTTATTGTCGATAATGGCGTTTCATTTTGCGTCTTTTTGCTCAAATTTGTAGTTGCCATACTTTAATTCAGTGTCGATATCAGTGATGCCAATTTAGCGTTTTTTCTCGTCAGATCTAGAGACATGTTTTCATTTTAAAACAGTGATTTAATTTTTATTTAGCTATAAATATCCATTCTCTTTCACATTAATATTTATTTTAAAAATTAAACATACATAAATGTATATAT
>JXHJ01003677.1:0-11389 GCA_001014935.1 Liriomyza trifolii | reverse complement strand
ATTTTAGTAGAAAATTTGCGTCGTCACACTATATTAGTTCGGTAAATTTAACGTTCCAATAAATTTCATTTTTTTCGGTTTGGTTCTCGTTTTTTGCATGATAAGTGTTAATAAAAAAAGAAAAAATTTATGTCAACTATATCTAAGTATTAGGATTAGTATAAGAAAAGCATATTTGAAATTAAATAATTGTAAACTTTTGACTCATATATGAAATCTTGCTATTGTGAATTCTGACATTCAAGCGTGCCAAGTATTTTGAATCTTTCGAGTCGGTTGATATCAACAGAATTCTTCTTCAGCTCTTAAGCAGTGACGTATGTACCTATATTTACACATGCATAGGTGGTCAGAATGTTTTGATGCGTATGCAGACTTACCATCAGAATGCGGATTTGAATGCGAATACATTTAGATCAAAACATATATATATTATGAAAATCAAAGAAAAATGATTGTATGAAAGGTTGTTTATTTCAAAAATTCAATTGATGATTGATAAAATTTCGAAGATTTGAAAAACTTAGAATTGAGCGTCGACGAAGAATTTTCAAAATCTTTTAATTTCAGTTGAACGCAAGACAAATCATCAGCTGAAGAATTTGAAGATGGAACCTTTATTCATTTCTCAGAAAACGTTGCATATGTTAGGGCAAATTTTAAAAAAAAAAACTTCGTATGTATAAAAATATTATAGATAGATCAATGAAAATTTCACAACTAATTAACGGGAAAATAACGGCAAATTCCTACAATTTCATTTTTCAAAAATATTTATTATTTCAAAAGTTGCCCTGTTAACTTTATATGAAGTTTTTATGTTAACATTAATCTAGATATCAAAAAAGTACAACAAAATCATCAATATATGTATTTATTTTAAACAAAAGAGTATAAAGTTATCAATTTTTGTGTGTGCACAACAAAAGCAACTTTTACAATACAATATTTTGATAGGGTTATAGCGAAAAATAACGGGTAATTTTGCATTACCGGCTCATTAATTTTTAAAAATGAACTATTTTATTAGTTTTCAGTATAATTCTTGTTCATATATTATTCAAGTACCATGGCTCGCGACAAGTACCCAAAAAGTTTTAAATTGAAAATTGTGGAAAAGTATTTGGCTGGAAATAGTCAAATTTCTTTGTAAAAAAAATATAATATTCATAAATCTATTATTTCGCGCCTCATAAAAAAATATAAAATAAATAAAAACGTTAAAACAGTACATTGCGGTGTCCAAGAAAAACTGATGAACGTTTAGACAGAAAAATAATTCGAACTGTGAAACACAATCCATTTATGTCATCAAAAGCTATTGTTGAACAATTAAAATTAAATATTGATGCAAGTACTGTTCGTCGACGTGCAAAAGCAGCAGGCTTGAAAAGTTATAGACCTGCCAAGAAGCCAATGCTTAGAAAAATACATTTTCAAAACAGGTAACGTTTCTTTACCCTGCAAAAGTGTCGACTGGTTTTAACATAGTACCAGACTACTTTAACGAGACTAGCAAACTACTCTCCAAAATGGTCCATTTGTTTGAAAAAATCTATTCCGTTTTCAATGTAAATGTCGTTGACGGTAGATTACGTGTTCTGTACCTACGTCCTATCAGGTTATTCCAAAACTAACCTAAAGGAACTCCATTCAGACTATGGTCTTCAAACTACCCCAAAACTAACCTGAAGGTACTCCATTCAGACTATGGTCTTCAAACTACCCCAAAACTAACCTGAAGGTACTCCATTCAGATTATGGTCTTCAAACTACCCCAAAACTAACTTGAAGGTAATATAATAAAACAATATAGCTCAATTTAATTGCTTACATGTTTATTGTTTTCAAAAAATTATTTATCAAAGAAAATTGAGAGCCGTCATTTTTTTATTTTAAAGCTTTTTTATGAGCGCTCTTAATACGAAATTGCCTCTTCTTCATTGTTTGGAATGCTTTTCGTAAATCCTTTTCGGGATCCATGCCGTCTGTGTTTATTGCAACTAGAATAAAAGAACAACAATATTATTACATATTTCAACACATAATAGTAAAACAATCTGTATTACATATAATTGAATTATAAAGTTTTTTATGGGTCTTAAAACTTTTTTTTCCGCATATACCATCTACATTATATATAATGCAAATTTGCTGATTGAGTATTTTGTCTAAGTTTTTCTTCACATCACCGCCGAAAGGTGCTTTACAACCGATATCTACAAAAAATCGTACGAAAATACAATAATTATTTAATTCTCAAAGCTTCGTGTGTATAAATTCTTACACATTTTTCCAAATTAAAATCATTTAATTCACTTTTGCACTCTTCACTTCAAATTCACTTGTATTTCTTCTCACTTCACAAACTCGAATGGCACGCGCCATAAACATAAAAGACAAATCGAAGTACCATTCGGTAAATAACGATCAATATCAGTTATGTATATACATAAGCAACGAGCATGTATAAGCAAATCGTTAAACAACATGTTCCATAACTACTTAAGATCGGAATAGTTTCCGTCTAGTTTAAGCAACATAGTTTTAATCTATATTATAATAGGCTAGTTTTGGTATAGTTTGAATGGACAACCTAACCCAATAATTTTTGCAGGCTAGTGACAGCATTATACTTTCAGTCTTAGTGTGAGTCTTATTGCAAGCATTTGGTCTTCGGGAAGCTGTCAACTGTCTTTTTTTTGTAAGTATTGATAATTATGTTATTTTGTAAAGGTGTTGGAAACATATTAAATTAAAACTTATAATGCAGTGCAAAAATAAAATATATACCAATTGTCATTAAATATGTCTTTTCAAAATGAAATAAATTAAAATAAAAGTGTAAAATCCTGTAATAAATATACCGCGTGGAAATTTTTTTATTTTGCAGTGCAAATGAAGTTGAATGAAATGAAGTGAATTAAAAGTATATTAAATTCAAGTAACTCTACTATTAACTGAATTCGGTTTTTGAAAATTATTGGTAGTTTGAAAAAGTAACGCGTAAAAATGTGTCGCGTAGAAAAATTCATTCGTCTGTTGCGACACTTGCTTACAATTTATTGCGTAGCCTGTGCAGTCTGCGCATACGCATATGCATTATGTATTTCTGTACTTTTAACTGCCTGATTTAGTCAACGTCTTATTTTTTGTCACCCAAATGAATTATTAAATGAGATTTCGAAATAAACAAACAAATTTAAATATATAAATAGATAAAAAACACTAGTTTTGTGAAACCAACACCATTCAAATAAATGCAATTTAAAATCAAATTCAGGCTTATATAAGGCAATCTAATAAAATACATTGCTATTATTTACTAAAATTTTTTTTTTATTAACTAATTTGTTTGTTCCAGTTCATTCAACCATTTTGGGAAATCTTTCAAGAAAATATGATAATAGCTAACAACCCTGAAGAGAGCAACTTAGAGGTTAAAAATGAACCTCTGCTGCCTGAGGAGCTTTACAATGACGAATTAATAATTCCTATGCAGGTGCAGCCGGATTATGTCCCACCAGCACCAACTACTACCTCACAGATCCTACCTACTATCTCATCGGTTTCGTTAACTGCTGCACCCTATCCATAAACCATCTTTAAAACACCTAAGCCGCCTACGGATGCACGTCCTGGCCAACGCACTCAGCGTATGCGTACGACCATTCCTCCTACAATACGTTCAATCCACAATATTCGACGCTGTCGATTACCCACGCTGGGGGCGCAACTTTATAACAATTCCAAAGCCAAGGAGGCAGCACTACGTCAATTGTCCGAATTGGAACAATTGATTATGAAAGTTGCCGCAGCTCTGATGGCAATANTTTAGTTTCTTTTATTTCATGATTAGTCAGATTCAACGAGGACCACGTATGCCGTTTACGAATCGCATTAATGAAACGTTGACAGTATGAAAGGACTCTTAGTGCCCTGGCAAATGACGAAAACTGCGAAAGAAGCTCATCTACAGATATATGGTAGGTAGCTAAATTTGTTCTCACCGTTTTGACTTCATCAATCGTTGCTAATATAATTTCTGACTTAGGCCAATGAGATTCGTCAAGTTCGAGCCACGTCGGACCATTCCACCACAACTTGTGGGAAGCAAACTCTGGTGCACATACACCTCTGCTGACGACATCAGCAGGGTTTTCTAAGCCACTTACGTGGCGCCAACAATTAATACCAACGGCATCTCGGATCTTAGAAACTCTCGACGCAACAAATGTTTTCCACGCACAGGGAGGTTTTTGTAACCAAGCCAACACAATAGTCGAGTCCGTCCAACAATATAAATTGTATTGTGGAAGAGTGATGTCTTAATGAAAATGTTCTACATGTGATACACGGGTTTTAACTGTCATGAGTGAAATCGTAGTGGAATTATCGTATTCACGGGGCAAGAGCAAGGGGAAGTTTCATGTTTCGCTGGTCATAGTGTCTCTGCTTTACGTTCGTTGAGAAAACCAGTTTTGTCTGTTCGTCCGTCTGTATGTCTGTCTATACACAGTTTATTTGTCTTCAAATTGATATTTTCATATTTTTGACAAAAATGAATCAAAGTCGAACGTTGCCACTGTGTCTGGTTGTTATCTGCACACATTTTCCTGCAAATAAATGTCTGTGCGGCAACGCTCTAAAAATACAAAAACAATAAATTAAAAAACTCGTTGCCAAGTTTTTCATTGAATTGTTATTGTTTTTTATATGATTATGAAACTTGACAACAATCGTTTTGCCTTTTGTCTGTGAAGAATTATAAAATCCCAACAACAACAACATGTGCACATTTGACTTGTTGTCGTTGTTATTTCGTCCTATATAATGTATACCTTTGAGAGTTGAATAATAAAAAACAACAACAAAATAAAAATAAGACAAGGCTTTGAGCAAAAACATAATAACAACAACATGTGAAAATCACTTCGTACTGAACAAAAACCAGTTCGTCGGTTTTATCGTTCTCGTTGAGTACGAAGTCAATTGCACGAGCATGATCATATTTGTTGTTGTTTATGCGTTGATCGAGCGACATACACCTGCTCGATCAAGTTTTAAGGACAAACTGAGCACTTAACAACACGAAACATTGCTCTGCTTGCTTCACGTTGTTCGCTGCTTCTTCGGAGATAGAATAAACTGCTTGGAGTTAGAGTTGTTGCTCGCTGCTTGCGTTATTGCCAGCCCATATGAATTGTATGAGACTGTTCTGCCTCGATAAAGCATTTCTCTGCTGGCTTGGAGCTATTAGTAACTCCAAAATAGTAAAATTTTTATGTATGACATTCGGACTATTGTTGTTATTCTTACTCTATCGTTCCATCTAACCCCGAGGGCCTTTGAAGAACTTGTGACGGGATTATTCCCCTTTTACAGTAGGGGTAGGATCAGCCTCGTCCAGAGTTCCGCACAAAAACAATTTATTAATTCTGAGGACGTGAGAACGTTTTATGAAAGGAGAGAAACTCAAAAGTCGATAGTGTTGAAAGTATATTTTATTACAAAACTATAAATTTAGAGCTATTGTTTAGGTTTAGCTTTAGTTAACTAGGTGGGATGAGATCTTCGTTTTATCTCCGTGGTCCCAGACCGTATTCCTTGAGTATTGGTGACTGCACGCGGGGCGTGGACTCTGAATCTCTGAGGCAAATCCTTTGCGAAACCCCCGTACGGAGTTTACTTGAATATTGTTGGTGCTAGTTCGGAAACGTAGGAACGTCCTGAGGAAATTTGTGGCGTATCGACTCTCGTTTACTGAACTTGAAGTACGACCAAGCCGAGATGCGTAGCCGATACAAGCCGAGTGCAACTGTTGAACGGGAGCACGAAACAATATGGTTTCACTGGGTGTATGCCTGTAGTCTATGTGTACCTGATAGTCCAGCAGGGGTACGCTCAAGGGATGTACAACAGGGAGTAATGAAATTTCCCACCGGGGTAAGTTCAGGGATGCAACTTATATAACGTTATTATTTATTATTACACTCAGTAATTTGGGAATCTGTTAATAGGAATTGTTTATAGAATTTTGAATACCGTAATAAATTTCAGCTACGACCTGAGCGCAGGCCAACTAATTAAAAGTCAATGTTTTCATGGATGGATATTTCATCTAGCGACTAATTATTATTGCTTCAAGAATAAAAGCTGCAAATAATAATTGTTGATAAAATATCGAAAGCAAATTTCAACTACGACCTGAGCGTAGGCAAAATAATTCAAAGTAAATATTTCCAGGGATGGATATTTTATCTAGCGACTAATTATTATTGCTTAAAGAGTTGAAGCAAAGAGTATATAAATATACAGAGGACGCATTACATATAAGCAAAATTTCATTTTTATTTCAGCATTTAGTAGGTGAGAGACGTGTGCATGAGAAGGGGCACGCACGAATGACAAAATGAGTAACGAACACTATATTTTTTGTTTTTGATTTTTGCTTTTGCTCAATGCTTGCATGCTAGAATCATGCTTATCTGCAACGCTCTAAATATATTAAAACGAAATTCAAATAACTCGGTGCCAAGTTTAGCATTGAATTGTTATTGTTTTTTATATAATTATGACTTCGAACTAAACAAAAACCACTTTGGTCGGTTTTATAGTTCTTTTTGAGTACGACGTCAAATGCACGAGCATTATGCATTGACTTTGCTAAGCAAGGCACGATTTTTTCCGAGGAAAGAAAAACAAAAAACCGACGTAGGGTGCTAATATTAAATTTCCAACATGAAAATTTTGCTTATATGAAATGCGTTCTATGTATATTTACATACTCTTTGGTTGATGGCTGCAAATAACAATTGTTATCGAAAATAAATTGCAACTACGACCTGAGCGTAGGCAAAACAATTCAAAGTCAATATTTTCAGGGATGCAACCAGATATTATTATTCTCATAAGTGTTGAGACCATAGAATAATATTCAGTTGTTACCTGTCAGGGGTGAATATTTTATAATGAGTTCAGCTATCGAGAATAAATCAAAATACAATGATAGCGATTGAACGCTTCAGTATTGAAAACATTGTCAAGCGAAATATTTAACTATTCTGGGCCACCTGCAAATGGCAAATCAAACGCGACAAAGTTATACGTTGTATTCAATTTTATTTACTTGAATTTCTACGACCTGCCACATGACATGCCACTGAGAAATTAAAAAAAAAAAAATCAAAAAAATCAAGATACTGGCACCAGTAATATAATAACTACCGGTATATTAATGTTGACGCGAGCCGGGTATATGTGTACTAGTCAAAGGAAATATTAGTGAAATAGAAATAAAAAAAAATGTCGTGCGACTTATTTCACACGATCAACGTTGCAAAAAAACTTACTTGGCCAATATTCATATTGCCGCTTTCTTTGTTTTATTTCACTCTTGTATTTGAATCTTTATATTGTTTTACTTTTAAATAATTTTCTTTCACTTAATATTTTTTTGGTAATTATTACTTTTGTTATTTTTTTAAAGACTTCACTTTTTATTCTTGTTTCTTGCGCTAACCTTTACTTGCTTTCAACTTCACCGCTAGAATGAATGTTCAGTTTTTGTGATGCTTTGCTTGAACTTCTTTTTCATTCTAGCCTCGTTTGTATTGGTGTCGCTCTCTTTTCATAACAGAGTTTTAACAGTCGGCTGAATTGATGTCATATATTAGTTTAACGAAGAGAACTTGCTCACTTGTTCAAACCAATGACAAACAAGCAGAAGATCACGCGTTTTCTGAATGTCTCTATGTTTGTACAAACTAGTCTGGATTATTCGATTATGTGTTTGCGTATATTTTGTTGTTGTTAATTTCAAAAAATATGAGCAAATTCTTAAGACAAGCAACGGTGGTTTGTTTTGTGCACAATGCTATTGTTGTTGTGCCATAACGGGCATATAATTCTTAAAAGCGTAAACAACACACTTTTATGCAATTTTATGATGCTTTAATTAATATCATTACTTGAAATATTATTTTAGATTTCAAATAATATTTCACGCTATACTACTTTTCTTTGACCAATGCAAGTTGTTGTTGTTGTTTAACGGCAACCAATTTCTAAAAGTATAGACAGATCACATTTAGGCAATTTTATTATGACTTTGTTTGACATTGCTTAATATATTATTTCTTTGATTTCAAATAATATTTTAAGAAGAAGCAGAGATTGTCTTAGGTAAGTTATGATAGCGATGTTTATTACGTGTTTATGTACATATTTTCAAAATGTTCAACAAATTTTAATAGAAAGATTTGAGTCGTCACAAACTAGATTCTTCAAATTGGAGAAAATCTTCGATCAATAAATGAGAAGGAGGTAAATCTGACAGGACGTCTTGATGATTTGCGGACTATTTTCGCAATTGGAATCCTGCAGGATCTAAGGCTGTTCTTAATTCATTGCGCGCTTTAATTGCAGTGGACATAGCATCATAACCGGCTAAAACGTCATTAACGTACATGTTATGCCTTAAAAGTTTGGATGCTAAAGGTAAATCTGATTTCACATCATCCGATAATTGATGGAGCGTTCGTATTGCTAAGAACGGGGCGCAGTTGACCCCAAACGTCACTGTTTGCAATTGATAGTCTTGAACTGTTAGTCTTGAAACGGTTACCAAATTTAAAAAGCAAACAATTAGTAAGTTTTAAACAAAAATTTGTTGTTTTTTTTAATTTTTATTCATNGAAACGGTTACCAAATTTAAAAAGCAAACAATTAGTAAGTTTTAAACAAAAATTTGTTTTTTTTTTAATTTTTATTCATNTATATTTTACAGTGGGAAGAGGAAAACATTGCAGTCCAGAGCTGCGCAAAATTATTAATCAACTGAGGAACGCCAGTCAATCCTATAGAGAAATCCAACAAAATTTGGACGTTTCTGCAAAGCTGATCCATAGTCCCATCAATTTTGTTGAAAAGGAAGAGACCAGAGGCCAAAAACGCAAGCTGTTGGACGGGGACCAAACAAAAAATTGTAAAAATGGCCAAGAAAGACCCCTTCAAATCAGCTGTGCAAATTAATAAAGAACTCGAGCTCAATGTTAGCGATGGGACAGTACGTCGAACACTTTGCACAGGTCACTTTTCTCCAAACGTCACCTGGTTAAAAACCTTGCTTTTGCATTAAAAGTATGGTGGTTGGAGCCAAGAGAAGTGGCGGAACGTTTTTTTTACAGACGAAACCAATATCGTTCTTTTTGGAGGCACTGGCTCAAGAAACTTTGTTTGGCGTTCCCCCAACACGGAATTCCATCCACAACACACCTTAAAAACAGATAAACATGGTGGCAATAAAATAATGGTTTGGGGCTCTTTTTCGTATTCTGGTGTAGGGCCTATAAAAAAAATTGACGGCATTATGGACCAACATGCGTACGTCAAAATTTTAGAGGATGTTATGCTGCCAAAGAGTGGTTCTCGCGTAAGGGAGTAGAACTTTCATATTGGCCGGCGCAGTCTTCAGACCTCAATCCCATTAAGCATCTGTGGGGGTATGTGAAGCGCAGTGTTAGCAAGCTCATCCCCAACCAGACGTGCGTTAATTTCGGCTTTGCTGAAACTTAAATACCCTTCACACGTTACCCAAGAGAACCTTTCATACAAAATTTCAATATTTTAATCCTAAAATTGTGAGAAATGTACCCATAAAACCCGCATTTGAAGTGACGTTTGTATGGGAGCTACATCTTGGAATGATCGGATATTTTAAAAGAACCTTTCATACGAAATTTAAACGTTCTAACTCTAAAATCGAGAGAAAAGTAGCCATAATATACGTTTTTGAAATGTAATTTGTATGGGAGCTATATCTTGGAATGGTCCGTTTCGGCTGGTTCCGACAAATGTACTGCCTGGGAGTGAAAGAAACTCACATGTAAAATTTCAAGACAATAGATTGAAAATTGAGAGAGGAGTTTGCGTTTAACAGCCAGGCAGACAGACAGACACATGTATTTGAATTTCCGACGTCAAAATAATAAGGTCCCCAAAAGGTCTTGGGGGTCTACGATCACTCTTTTAAGGACGTACAAACACCATGACAAAGTGAATATACCCTTTTCACTACGTGTGAAGGGTATAAAAATCAGGCTGAACTATGGACGGCAGTTCAAAATGCGTGGAGTGGAATAACCGCAAAACGCTGCAGGAACCTCGTCGATTCCATGCCAAGACGATGTGGCGCTGTCTTAAAAATGAGAGGCTACATCACCAAATATAAATTTTTTAAATTATTTTGTTTAAAATTTTTTGAATAAATTGTTGTTTTTGTTTATTATTATCGCACTGCTGCTATTATTTTGTGTGCCAAAAATTGCGCTTGTTTTAGAAAAAGTGCCGTTATTTTTTACACACATTGAATTTCACTATGATTATCACTGATAATTAAACTTAAAATAAGAGCTTTCAAATGAAGCTTTTTTTAAAAACTAAGAAGCAACAAAAAAGAAGATATTATAAGAAGAAGAGAGAGCGCTGCTATTATTTTGTTGACAGCTGTATATATGAAGAATGAAAATCTGTACAACAAATGTACACTAAAAGTAGTGTCATTTATGCAGTTTGCAAATCTCAGTATTATTTATTCATAAAGTAGGCGACGCTGATTTTTCAGGATGATCTGTACATTGAATATGCACAATTCATTCAAGTTTAAAATTCTTAAGTGTTAAAAGTGTCATTAATGTGTCTATTCTGCCTTCACCATGTGAACTAAAGTTCCATGCCGAAAAGTTGTTACCGACACGAGTGATAAGTTGCTATATATGCATCTGCCCTCTATGGTAAATTTTTAACTGTTATACAATTAACCATGTGAAATGCAACTGTTATATTAAGCTTTTTATAACAAAAATAGTCATATGTTTTGATCAAACAGCTGATCAATTGTTATTCGCATCATGGAAGTCAACAAGTAAGTACATATTTCTTGAAAAGTTTATAAAATAATTATGTTTGTGCAAATTTGTTTTTATATTTTTTTACAGGAAGTACGCGCGTACCACACCTGGACAGCTGGAAGCTTATATTGACTTTGTCAATGAGCATCCAGAGTTTCTTGTTGGCAAGAACACTCCAGACGCACCTCAGCGCATGCAGGAGCTATGGGAAGAGTTAAGTGGACGGCTTAACTCACTGATTGGGCCCACAAGAACTGCAGCAGTGTGGAAAGATGTAAGTATAGTGAAATAAAAATGTAAATGTAATGTTATTATGTTTGTTTTATAGAACCTGCGGAATTGGCGCAAACAGCTTAAGGCAAAGGCGCGGAAAGTGCGCGCTGAAATTCAGCGTACAGGTGGTGGTGCAAGTAGTGCGACTGGTCTGACCACCTTCGAAGAACGGGAGCTACAGTCATTAGGCACAGTATGCATTACTG
>JXHJ01003664.1:187-23691 GCA_001014935.1 Liriomyza trifolii | reverse complement strand
TTTTTTTTTTTTTTTTTTTGATTTTCATTTAAAGGGATGCTGAAGGAATTGTCAACATCCTTACAATATGAAACATGCTGGTCATGAAGGAATAGGAATCCAAAACTTAAAGTTTCAATTCAACAAAATTCAACTGATATCGCCATTAGTGATGTTAATGTTAGCGTAGGTACATTTATAAATATGTATGCAACTACGAAACGACGACAAAGATAAATTTTTCATAGATATATAAAGTACATATACATATTAAAATTTTAGCATAGCGTTTAGCAAAATAACTGCAACAAGAGAGAAAGAATTTAAACTGCCAATTTAAGCTAGTGAGTATCATCAACTAAAGATAAAACATAAATACCTACTACCTGCATACATATTTGGCACATCTCTTGTTTTCAAAGTTGTGATTGATTTTTTTTGAAATTCATTGTTTTTGTTTCAAGTTCTTTTAAAAGAGCTTATAAATTAGTTAATTTAAAAACGTATCATGAATAGAAAAACTACAGACTTTAGTATATACCTACCAAACAACATCGGTTGTAGACAAATATTTTATACACAACAACAACAAACCTAAAAACAATTAATACCCAAACGTTTAAAAGAGATAATAATTTTTGTCAAAAACAACAACTATAACAAAAATTGAACACCAAACTTCGAAAAGAGACAACAATCAAAAGGTCTAAATTAAGAGTTAGTTATTCATGTATACAAAATTAGATTTAGACACAAATAATTCCTTACAACGCATTGTAAAAAATTTCATGTAGAAATTGAATAAAATGTCTTAATAGCAAACTATTTTCTCTATCCATTACTTTTTATTGGTTAAAAACTCCGCACAAGTAACTTAAATTTTATTTATGTATCGTTGATTTAGACAATGCTGCCAAGCTGATTCTGCTCAATATAACGGCTGAATTTTTATGTTGTGCTTTTGAATTCTTTCTAATGGTTTGATCGTTTTTTCAATCTATATTTTTAATTTTTTCGATCCTTATTTTTCAGATTGTTATAAAACCATATACATATATCTATATGTATGTAATTTTTCTTTGAAAAATTTGTACCAGCTTCGTTCAACGATTTCGTTTATATTTTTATAAAAAAAAAAACTTTTTTAGATCTGGGGCCTGTTTAATGAAGTTACAAGTTACAATTACAAGCATTTTTGCCTTTAAAATTGTGGACTTGTGAAAAATTGTGTTTCATAAACATAAAATTACAAGTTTTTAGCTACAAGTAAATTTTACAAGTCTACAAGTGATAAATCTACAAGCGATTGTCTTTCATAAAACAAAATATTCACTTGTTAACTTCTAGATAAGTAAAAAAAACCTTAACGTCGACAGAGACCCTCAGAAAAATGTTTACAAGTTACAAGTGAGTATATAAATAAATAAAAATTCGAATTTTAGCAAAAATTTTATAAAATATTTGATGAAATTGACACATAATTTAATAAATTTAATTTTATTAAAATTAATTTGGTTTATGCAAAAAATTAATTATATGCAATCAAAACGCCGATTTTGTCGTTTAAGTTAAGTATTTGTGGCATAGCTGTTAAATAATGATTACTAATGGTAATGATTAGTAGTTTAATTACTTTGTTCAAAAAAAGAATGGTAATGGGAAAAGAATGATTCTTTTTAGTTTTTACGATTACCATTACCATTACCATTAAAAGTAATTGAAAAAGAATTGGCCATTCTTTTCAATTATCAAAAAGAATTGAAAGTAATTGAAAAGAATGGGCAAAATAATCGCAATTACTTTGAGCCATTCTTTTCAATTACTTTCAATTCTTTTTGAATATTTTAAAATAATTCCATTACTTTGTTGTTATAATTCATTTTATTAACCAATTCATTCGAACAGACCGCGTCAAAAATTCATATTTGGTCTTACATACATATGTTCATAGATCATCTGTGAAATAAATTAAATAAAAAATCATATCATATGTACAATAATCGGGAAAAAACAATTCTTACAATATTGTGGTAATGGGCATTTAACAGCTATGATTTGTAGCATGGTGTATAATTATTGATAACAATTGCAAATATAATAGCACAAGTGGATTTGAACTTGCAAATGAAGAAATTGTAGTCTACAAGTGCCAAAATCTACAATTGTTTTGAAATTTTTAGTGAAAAAAAAAAAATTATTAACAATTGTAAAATTTGGACTTGTAATTGTCACTTGTTAACTTTTAGAATTGTAGTTTAGTGAAACGGGCCCCTGGTTAATTAATTTATTACAATATTTATAGGGATGACCGGTTTGACGTTTATATCGCCAAACTATCCTTTAGATTTCATAATAATAGTGTTGATATTTTTAAACCTCTAATCAAAGATTTAACACTGAGTTACACAATCCGTGATAATCACACGGATTTTTCTAAAAAAACTAACCATTTCTATAATTTAGATTTGACATTAATGATAAAGTAAAATTTTTTAATACATAGATTAGCTTTTAGACCTCACTGTTGTGATAACAGTGATGCTCAATTATTTTTGGTATTTTTTATGTCAGCTGTTTTGCATTCCTTGTTAATAATTTCATCCGCTTTTTAAAACGAAGTTTATACACATTCTTATATATTTAAGTGTATTTGTGCTTTTGAATTTTTAATTATCACATATCTTACAGATGGTTCCAGCATAGAATAGTGTTAAGTGTTTATCCTTTTTTAATTGATTTGCTGCTCAATTAGACTATATTATACAAAATTTTTTTTATTTTATTTCTTTGATTTCCTCTTTTTTTTTTGCTTGTTACTATTTCAATAATTTCGTTTGTTCCTAACTTTTCAGTTTGGTTCTAAATTTTGTAAATAAATAAATATAAATAAATTAAATTTCCATTAAACAGATTGATGTTTTTATTTGGTTAATTTATAGTTTATTGGAGAGTAATTTTAACGGTAACGTATTTCCATATGGCAACACTGCTATTGTTAATGCATTGATATTTCCCTGTATTTTGTTTTCATTATTGTTGTTCTTGTAATTATTAGGGTAACCCGAAAATTTCAATTATAAATATGTTGATTAGAGTAGTAAATGATTTTTTTTAAAATTTGAAGAACATTAGCAATAGAACTACAATTTAAGTTCCTATTCTTAAATTTCTAATATGAAAACAGGATTAAGAATATCCATTCATAAAAATAACTTGAATGCAATTTTTGTATCGCCCTAGTTATTGTTATTGTTGCTGAATAAAATAAAGCACAGCTGAGTGAGACATTCATTGAGCGCAATTCACTTTCATACAATTTTATTCCAATTGTAATAACAGTTCACTTTTGTGGCTCCGTTAGAGAGGAACGCGAGTGGCTATAGAAAAGGAAGAAGAAATTAATTAAATAAAAATATAAAAAACAGATGAAATTTATAATAAAAATAAATAAATAAATCAAATTAATGTATTAAAGTGCAAAAGTGCATTCTGAGACAAATGGTTGATCGTTTGATTGATTGGTGCGTCAAAAGAGGATAAAAAAACAAAAAAACAAAATAAGAAGTTAATGTTTTTAGTGTTCTGTTCGAGGAAAATAAAACGAATATCTTCTCTCACAACATAAACATTAAGGCTGATTGCATTCCTGTGATTGTTACTATTTTCTACACAAAAAAGTAAATAGTTAAATAAAAAATAAATAAATTGCAAACAAAAAGAAAACATTAATCACAGAATAGATAAAAATCAACAAACCTTTTTACTAATACCAATTAATTTTGCAACGACAAAAAGCACTGAATAACATTTTGAGAGTTTTTGTTTTTGTAAAATAATAAACAAAGCAGACCTACACTGTTTATACATAGGTACATATGGTTTATTTGGTTTTATTTAGTGGAAAATTCACTCAACAATATCGAAAAGTAATACAACAAAAAGAAAACATTGTAAGTAAGGAGATATCTATTTTTTGTTGCAAAATCAAAACCGAAAAATTAAATACAAAATACATAAATACATATGGTGAAACAAAGACCTTTGTGAGTAGGTACAAGAACGCAATTGCAGAAAATGCAGTTCGAAATATCAGCTGTGTACCCAATGAGCGTTAGAGAACGATTAAAGCAATCTATTCACTCATTTCCTCACACCTGCGCACTCAATTCCTATGCTTTTGTTTTCAGTGTTGCCACTCAACAAAAAGAGTTTATAAAAAAATTCTAACATATTTGGGGTAAAATTTCCAGTATGTGATGGAATAAAATTTTTTATTGAAAAAAGGGTCAGTGTGTATAAATGATGTCTTATTAGAGTTTTTGTGTCAAAGATAGATATCCAATTCTACCTACGCTTCTAAGCAATATTTGAGTTAATTTGCAAAAAGTTTCCTTCTAAGAGACGGTCATTCAAAAAAATAGCTTTCAAGAATTTTTCATAAATCAAAATTGAATTGATTTTGAGAAAACACCCTTCTAAGTGATAAATGTTAAAATAATATTCAATAAATTCAATAAATTCACTTCGGAGTAATTCTCATAAATAAACTTTGTACTATCAAATACTCAAAAATTCGCAAAATATGAGTAATAATGTAAATTTAACCCTAAAATGAGCGAAATTATAAAAGTTATTAAAAACAAACCAAAATATAAAACAATTTTATCGTAAAACCGTTTTTAAATGATCTTTTCATATCAAAAACCACAGTATTAGATGACTTTTCATCAAAATCCCAGCCCTGCTTATAAGTAATAGTTGGGTTTGTTTACTTGTATCTATTTATTGTGAATTTCTTTATATTGACTGCGTTTTGAAGTTTTTTTCATATGGCTTGGAAATGATTAAATATTTTGTAAAAAATCACTAGTGAATCATTTTCACTTGCTTTTGTATTTGATTTATCAAACCAATAGTACAGAAAAAAGCATTTAATTATCAATTTGATGATAGTTGATTTAAATCATCTGAAATATATAGACTTTGATAACAAAAATCTACCAAAGTAGAAATATTGTTAGGAATTCTTCTGGCAATACTGTTATCTACATTCTGTTTTTTGTTAGGCAATTTAAAAAAAAGAAGCAGAATTTGTTTGCTTTTAAATTTACGCATTGAGTAAGGTTCGATATAAATATCGTCTTATATTAAATAATATGGCCAATTTCAAATAGAAAATTTTTCATAAAGAAATTTTTGTAAACTTTTCATACACACATTTTCTTTCTTTAGTAAAATTGTTTTATTTTGTAAGTTTTTGAAATTGCTTGTGCTTTGTTGTTATATGTAATTGCAAAAGTTCAGCGAAATAACAAGGAAGTGTAGCTACACTTAAATAGTGAAAGTGTTGCAATTACAACAACAACAAGCAGTTTTAGCTTTTAATATATGAATGGATAATGATTGAAACGTTTATTTTTAAATTATTTCAGTCAATAGCAAATCAGCAACTTCAATTTTGAGCTCAACCGTCCCTAAATTAAAGTAAAAAAAAAAACAACAACAACAACAAAATTACAAAAAAAAAATTAAGAAGAGCTGTTCATTAAATTAACGTAGCTACTCCAACAAAATGCCATTTTACTCAAAAGATTGGCGCTCACCCGGCGAAGTGTGGGTTAAAACGGATGAGGGATGGGAACGCTTAAAGGTGCTGGAATGCGGTAAACGTAAGCGGTAGGTCTAATTTATATTGTTTATATAAATGTATATGTGTATGTTTTTTTTTTCAATGTTGCTATTGGGGGTGGAAAAGTAGGCAATAGTACAAAAAATTAAGACGCAAAACGCCAAGTTTTTGTATAAATCCATACGAATGAATCTATGTACGTATATAAAAACAATGATAATGGAAAATGACAAATGAAAACAATAACAAAACAAAAATCACAAAAATTGAATGCGACAGAGCCACCAACAAGTGATTTGTGGAAAATTCCTTCTTTCTTTGTTCATATGTATGCACTATATGAAAATTTTACAAACCATTTTCTCGCTGCCCTCACTGCCATGTCAAACAATGCAAACAAAGGATGGAAACAATTCATAAATAAAATATGTATATACATACGTATGTATGCATGTAGCTTTGAATATTTCGTTATAGATGTTGTTGATGGCTTTGAAGGAAATTGCATGAAAAATTTCAAGCTCACTATATAGGGCTGCCATCGGTACTCTTTTCACCGGATACCGCACTATAGCTTAGCCACGGCCATAAACTGTGTTTTCATGTTCACCGATTTGATTGAAATCAACATTTACTAATAGCCATCTAAAAATAAGTATTAAGTTCAAACATTATGCCTCTGTTTTTGTGCTGTATTTTTTACCGTTATGAAAGTTTTTTCTTATTTAATTTAATAAAATATAATGTCCCCTTGTTTTCAAGAAGACATCCTTCGTTTTTGAGATCGGGGTTATTTTTTTCTCATCAGGGATTTGGCAGCCCCAACTATAGAGTACATCAGTATTTTTATTTTTGTTATTTTTGAAAGTTTACTAAACAACAACAAGAAGAGCAACAACATTGAAAACAAGTGATGGTTAATCGTGTTATTACATAAAAATAACAACAATAACTATTAAAAACAATAAATGTAAAATTTATGATGTCTGCTTGTTGATTGCATAAAAAAGTTTTGAATTGGAACTAATAATAATAATAATAATAAAAAAATGAAAGAAATGGTGTTTATACATATATATTTATATATAAACAACAAGCTAGACATTGAGGAAGCAGTAAAATAATAACAACAATAGCAACAACAACATCAGTCATTCGTTGATTAGTACATAAATACCGTTAGGCAGCAGCATAAAAAAAGCAATTGCATGGTGTCAGACGTGTTAATTCGTGTAGTTAAGCTCCCATCTTGTGTTTTCTTTCTTTCAATCAATGAAGTGACACACCAACATTTTTCAATCACTTTTTGTTATACCTATTTGCAATCTATTGTTATTTAAATGTTTAAAACGATAAGATTGTGTGAACACTCTCTAAAGTTTAAAACTAGATTACATGACACTGAACAACTTTAGTGAATATTGCACTAATAATCACCATAATCATTTCACTCAAATGATTGATAAACAAAGCAAAATAAACAAATATATACATACATACAAATATATGTATGTATGCACATATGATTAATCAATTATTGCAGATAAAAGCGAGAAATGTATGTCTAAATAAAAATTATTTCCTATTTTATGAAATTATCGTTTGTTCAATGCAGACAATTTAGTCTGCTGACTTGAGTGAAATGCACTCTATATAAAATGTTGTTGTTATTTGTTTAAATTACATGCCAATATACATATATTCAGGTTGTGTATTTTTTTAAAAAATTAATAAATACGCAAGTTGTTGTTGTTACTATCATGATTTATTTTTACATATGTATGTATGTATGTACCTGGTTGCATTCTTTTGTTTGTTACAAAATTTTATCACTTATTGGAAATGGCGCAAATAAAGGAAATAATTTGAAATTTCACGAAAATTTCTTATCTCTGTTCATTTACATTACAATTGACCTGACCCTGCTCCATAAACTCAACTGACCTTGCATATTGCGCATTTCGTACCTACTTTGGCAAGTGCTCTTTTTTAATATTTGATAACAAACTAAAACACAACATTAAAAAAAAAAAAAAAACAGCTACAGAAACACTTAAATAATTCGAATTTTAAATACCTACCTATGTTTGTTTATATTTTTACCGAGTCCGTACCAATGGTAAAATTATTGCTGAAGTCGTATGGAGATTTGTTTGTATATTTTCTTTATTTCTTCTTAATAATAAAGAAGGCTATTTTTGAATTGAATTAAATTGCTGGAGTCGAAACGGAACAAAATTATCCCGTGAAATAAAGTAAAAAATGTAATCCAAATTCAACAACAAAAACAAAAGAGACATTATCAATGGTTAACATGAAAAAAACAAGAACATTTTTGTAAATTGCCTGAATAGGCATAAAGAAGATTTATTTTCGCCGAAGATGAATAAATTTTTAGCCCCTGAAGGAAAATCCAATATATATTGATATATAGTATTCAGTGTTCTGTTTTGTAAAAATAACTTTTTTTCAGTTTTTGATCCCCGAAATTTATTTGTTCAGCTCTTAAAATATCAATATGTGCCTTTTTTTAAACTTCAAACTTTCGGTTTGTGCCTCAAACAAAACCTAATATTTATTGATAGTCTTCAGTATTGTCATTCTTAGTTTATTAAGTATTCTTGGGGATATTTGTTTAATATTATTCTTATATTCTTATTCATATCCTTCATTGTTTTCTGTCTTATAGGAAGGAATGTTTATTAGATGCTTTACAAATACCGACCTAGTTTTTGTCAAAATTTTTTTCAGTCCTTGACTTTGTCAGCAAATTACATACCAACCTATTTATGTATGGATGTAGTTAATTGTAATTGGTATAAGAAATTTATGTTGGAAAAGCAAAGTTTAGTGAGGCCCAAAAGTCATGGCCAAGCATAGATTTGACCCAGTTAAGCAGAGCATGTGTGCATCCATTGGCGGCAGAAATGTTATCGGCATGCTCATATGAGCTATGAGTGTACACTGAGTACACTCTGTGGCCTCAATTTGAACAATAAACATCAGACGTGAGTGCATATTTTCATTAAAAAAAGAATTTTATTAAATATCATACTTAAATCAAACCGCACGACAGACAGACATAACAAAACAGATGTAAAGTTGGCGACAGACGCAATGCTGTGCGTTCATTTACCTTATTATTTGTCTGTACTTGACTATATGTAGCTTCCAAGTTGATAATGTTGGACGTCTGAATTTTGTGATATATTTAAACAAGTTGACCTTTTTTATTTGGCATTTTGTCAGCATAGACGATATTGTTGCTGGCAGCCAAACTGGAGATTTAAGTTGCTCAATTTAAATTTGTGACTATTTAAAGCACTCTATGTGATTTTAAGGAAACTGAAGACAAACATTTACAACTTCATCTGACAGATGTTACTAATTCATTAAGTGCTATAATTAGACACGTCGCTTTAATAAACTAGAAAAATGTGCATTAGTTGAAGAGAGAAAAAAATCCTTCGATTGTGAGCGCATATTTCTATGACTTTATTTTGGTCTATTTCCAGCTTCTAACTAATTTGAAAGAATCAAATTCTATGCGCTTCTGGTGCTTCTTTGGAAGTAAAGTTTTTTTAAAACTCAAATTTGAAATAAACTAAATTTTAGCATAATGTAATATAACTTTAAATTTAAAAAAATATGTTAAAAAAGATATAACACCATTCGAATTTCAATTTTATATTATTTGTTTATTATTATTTAAATAACAAGAAATCTGTGAGCTTAATTCGGCGGTATGAAATACCCCTGAACGAAATTACCCTCAGTTTTGAAAATGAAAAAAACCCCAATAGCTCATATATAAACATTTAAATGATTTGAAAATTTGAAAATAAAATAAGCCCCACTATGTTTGAGATACAGAAAGCAAAAATTGTACTTTTTTTAAAACGAAATAACCCCCAACGAAATAATTCGCATATAAAATGATTTAACCCCCACTTTTAAAACCGAAAAACCCCTCACTTTTGAATAAATATAATGATGTTTCCAACTGTACTATATAAAATAAAATGTATATATAAATACACATGAAACAATACTCATTTTTATTAATGAAGTAGTTCCCAACGTAATCGCAATCGTTCCCACCTAAATAAAATTAAATAATACCCAAAAAAACTTGGAGAGACTCTCTCGAACTTTAATATGTAAGTTATAGGAGGTTATTTAATTTTCGAAGTTGAGGTTTATTTTGTTAGGGGTTATTTCATACTGCCGCTGGATTGAGTTGCTGTCGAATGGGTGATTTCCCATCTGATTTCTGATTGTTTCTATAACCTCTATTTTATAGATATAGTGTCATTATTGAGAAAAATACTTATGACAAAGATTTCCATTTTCAAGAAAACCAACTTCTCAAAATAACATCGTGGCTATAGCTCTTCTATCATTTAGAATTGGATAAATTCATTAAGATGCAGATTCTCGACACAAAAGAAAAAAGGAATTTGTTTTGAATTCTTAATTTCCTCTTGACGAAACCAATATTTTAAATTTTTATTCACGAATTTCTTCAAGGTAATAAATTGTTTAACGCCTGTGTTTGATTTTAAAAGACTATGATGGTCTTGTACTGTATGGGTTGAAGACACTCCTTCAGCATAAATTACTACATATTTTAAAAGTCTGTTTGAATTTTTCTTTGTTCCAGTTTAACTTCCGGTTCGGATGACAGCTTCGAGGAAGAAAATCAAACTGCACAGGATGTTAATCCCACTGCCATTGTAGACTCCTCTGCGGACTCAATACCACCACATTGTCACATAACCAAACGCTGCACACGTGAAATTGCTGGCTTTAATGGACTGGGGGAGGCAGTTAGACGTTTGGATTTTCGCAGTTCTGTGCGTGATCGGCGTCGCTTCCATTACATATGCGCCTTCCTGCGTCTGCTAGTAGCGCATGGAGGAATCAATAATTTATCGGGTAGTGCTCAGCGTCAAATGCTGCAAATGGTGGAGGAAGTGGCTGCTTATGGTAAAGTTTTAAGAATTTTTTCTGAAACTTAAATAAACCAATTTTAATTGAAGTCAGTGACAGTCAACAGAATATAAATGTTTTACGTGGCTTGGCCGTGCAATTGCAACATATTGTGGATCAGGAGAGTCAAAAGTGTTGGGGGAAACCTTTAGGTAGCACCAATTTGTGGCTTGAACATATAGAAACAATCAAACGCGTACAAAATGTGGCTAGTCGAATACAAATTAAAGAAGTAAGCAATCGTGACATTTTAAATGAAAAATTCTTGTGTATTATTATTTTTTTTTTCATAGCCCGGGCCAGATACAAGTCCAAAGTTGAGCGATTTGCCAGCCGAATGTGTGCGTGAAATTATTTTACGCATTGCAGATCATCGTGATTTAGAGGTAAAAAAAACAAAAACAATCTGACTGAGTGAAAGGAATAAATTATTCAAATTGTCTTTAACTAGTCTTCCAGAGAAGCTTGGAGCTTAATGGCTACCTTAGTGTCTGAACAGCGAATTTGGCGGGAATTGGTGCGTTTCCACTTTAATCAATCACAAATTAATACAGTGTTCAACATAAATAAGAAAAAGAATATCGAAAACAGAGATTGGAATAAAATTTATCATCAATTGCGTCGCAGTTACGGTGTCAATGATGAGTATAAATATGCAGAAGTTTTGGTGCTTTGTCGCTATTGTTGCTGCCTTTACTGGCCCTCAGATGGGCATCCTTGCATAGTGGACCAGAATCCAGACTACCGCCAACGATTAGAGAACGCCGGAGCTCAGTTGTCATTATCAGAACCAGTGTTGCCAGCGCAATTATTGGAATTCTTCTCTTTATAAATCTGTGCATCAAATTAAGCAAAATAGGAATGAAACAGGGAAAATTATGTGAAAAGTGATATGAAAATGATATTTGCGGGGTTCGTACTTATTAAGGCAAGCGGAAGGGGGGGTCGATGCAAGGAAATTTGCTAATTGCTGCTAATATAATTATATATATATATGTATACATATATAAATCAATATTTATATATATTTTTTATCTCTTAATTTAAGTAAAATTTTAAGGAGCTACGCTTTATGGCAGCATGTAACGAAATTTTAACAACAACAACAACAAAAAACAATTCAAAATATGGTGATAATTTGAGCAACATAAAAATTCAGCAAAAAATGTTTTTTTTTAAATTATACAAACATAAAAAAAAAATTATATTGGAAATAAAATGATTTCTATATTGGTTGTTGTTTCATTCATATTTAAGTGTAATATTCAACATAAAACTAAAGTTTCAGTATTTCAATGATTTTAAATATAGTTTACATATTTGTTTTTTGCTCATTTGATAAATAAATTATTTATGGTGTCGTTTTTTTCAGTAAAATTTGTGCTTAATTTAATTATATTAAAAAAAGTTTTAATATAAGAGAAAAACAACAAAGATTTTAAATGAAAACTGCCAAAACATTTTTTTGTTCCTCATCATTTGGTAGACAAAATAGGTATATAAAATAAACAGCTTATAATATTTGTAAATGTTGATCAACACAAGCTTAAATTGAATAAAAGCGAAATGTAAAAAATGAAAAAATTGGGCACAAAACAATATCGTACGTACCTTTTTGTGAATAAAGGAATAAGAAAGTGTATGAAAAATATTATTTTCCTATATAATAACCTAACATACATACATATGTAATGAAAGAAATTAAATTCTTCTAGCTGCTTGAATTGTTGGGCTTTTTTCTCACGTACAATTTTTGAATATCAAAAAATGTAATAGTAAAACTGTAAATAGTAAGAAATAAAAGAAAATCTAATGGAATGCATATTTAACGCCTATCATATGGGCATTTTTTCCTTTTTTTTAATTATTTTAAAATAAAATATGTATATCTTGAATAAAAAATTTAAAGAATGTCATAAACGTTACATTTTATTTATTGAATCTGACACTTTGACTTTTCATATTATCGACATATCTAAAGAATTTTTATCGAATCATAACCATTTGAAATTTCAATTTGAACATTGTGTCGTATTTCAAAATTGTTTGAAACAATTTTATTAAAGATACATATATATTTTTGCTGGCTAATTTTATCTTTTATTTTTACAAAAAATTACTATAATTTGTATATTTCACGAAAATCATCATCATGCATTACAATCAGTACATTTATGGACGTGAACGCCGCCGTTTTGGACGACAATGTTTATTCGTGAGTCGCCATTTTCTGCTAGTGAGCATCTTTCCAAACCCAAAGCAACGATCCGAATTCATTATGGCCAATCCATTGAATCAGGCCACTCAACTGAGCAAGCAAATGGCATTGAGCACCATGTTGACCCAGAATGTGCAACGCATCGATCGCGGTGTTGATCATATTGAGGGCGGTTGGCCACGTGAGGTCAGTGCTATGGATGAGGAGCAAACCATGCGTCATCGCAAAAAGATTGAGCGTGAAGACCATTGGACGAAACAAGTTAACCGCTTGGTTAATCGCATGATTAAGTTGTGCGTGCAAAATGCTGTTGTGAGTATTTACGAGGACTTCTTTGTGGATTCATTCGATTCAGATGATGAAGTATGGGCGCCCTATGAAGCTTTCAAGTACCATGTGTATGAGGACCCGGTTAGAAATCCAAAGCGCATAGTGTCAAATATAGAGTTTTCTCTAACTGAGGAGGATCGCATGTTGATTGTCTACACACCACGCAGGCCAGAAGTTTCTGTGGGCCGGGAAAATCTTGGTGGAGATGAAAAGAGATTTTGTGTATTTAATTGGAATATTGAGAATCCCATGAAGCCTATCAGCAGTTATGATAACAACACATATATTTATATTTTGCTACATTGTCCTAAAGATGCTAATATGTTGGCCGGGGGTGATTTTGCTGGTAGAGTTTCGCTTTGGGACAATCGTAAATTGGGTCTACCCGGTAACACCTGCTTATTGGAGTCAGCACATCGTGAAGCAGTCTCTGCATTATGCTGGGTGCACTCTAAAACAAACACCGAATTTTATTCTGGTTCCTTGGATGGATCCGTTAAATTTTGGGATGCTCGTGAACTGTATGAGCCGTTTGTTGAGGTATTGCTAGACCCTGAATTGACTGATGAGCAGGTGCGCTCTCGCGCTCATGGTGTGACCGTTTTGGAATTTGAATACACTATACCTGTGCGTTTTATAGTTGCCAGCGAACATGGCCATGTATTCATAGGCAATCGTAAAGGTGGCTTTCCCACTGAAATTTTGCTTAACAATTTCAAATTATTTTCTGGGCCTGTGCGTTCAGTGGAGCGTAATCCATTTTTTGTAAAGAATTTTTTACTATGTGGCGACTTTTGTTGCAAAATTTGGTCTGAAGAAAGTAAGAACTGCCCTTCCTCGTTTGTGTTTCGGAATAAGGCAGCTATCTTTTGTGGCACCTGGTCTCCAGTACGTTGTTCATTATTCGTAACTGGTGATGCTCAAGGAGGTTTGCTGTTTTGGGATATATTATTGGATCAAAGGCAACCAGTGTTTTCCATACAATTACACGCTCCAATAACTACCCTTAAGTTTAGTCCCGAGGGATATATTTTAGCAGCTGGCATGGAAAATGGGCATACACAGATTCTTGAGCTGGACGAGGTTATGTTCAATTGTACCACCAGAGAGCGTGCTCTAACATCTTCTGTAAGTTGTTTTACTTAACTTGTTTGATATGAGCGGTATTCACACGGCACATGGCAAAGTTCTATGTTGGTAAAATGGTTGTTTTTTTTTCACTTAATATTGTTTTTGTATTTTAACCACTTTACCGAGACGAGACGAGAGGTCGTTCACATTTGGTGACTTTAACAAAGTACAAAATTACCAACTACCGGAATCGAGTGTGAATACTCCTATTATTTATAAGTTTATAGTTTTTTTTTATGAAAATAAGTACGAGGTTTTAAGTTTTTGCCAATACTCGGCTATGGGCTTCTGCCTTCAGCTTTTTAAATATTTTAGACCAAACATAGGGTCGAGCGCGGCCAAAAAATGTTCTTTGGTCGGACACTAAGTAGTTTTAATACTTATATTCTGTCTAATTGTAGCATTTTGAACGTGAACAATCCCGTTGTAAATTACTGGAAGGTCGCGTTGAGGAATTTAAGTTGCGCAATAAAAATAGCATATCCAATATGATGTCACAGGAACATTTGGTGCCAAAGATTGATATTTCCACACTCAATCCACAGAACCCGGAACAATTTCTACAGATTATTGATTTGGATGAGGATTTCAAACGAGCTTTGATACATTTCCAAAACATGAATCAACGCGTGCTCAAGAAACGTAGTGATCGTGATCATTTAATGGAACGTACTGATTTCGATTTATACACATAATGTGGTTTCCTTATACTTTCTTTTTCCTCTAATATAACATAAATTTCGTACATATAATTGTTAAATTCATATTATACATTGTATCTAAGGTAACATCAAAGGGATTGATAAAACAATAATATTTATTGAAAAAATATGTGTATGAATGTTATTTGATTGGTAGTCAAAGTTATCCATAATATGGAGTTTTTAATGAAAAAAGAGCGCCGAAATTTCGGCACAAGTGTTACATTCCAAGACAAAGATGAGACCGTATTCACTGAGAATTCCAATCGTGATTACATGAAAGATTATATACTCGCCAATCCTGTGGACCGTATTACACAATATGCTGGACAGACATCGCTGAGCATAGCCAACACAGAGCGTGCTACATACAAAAGCATAGGCATAACACACAATGAGGGAGGTTGGCCCAAAGACATCAATATGCATGACCCGGAGCAGACAGTGCGCTACAAGCGTAAAATTGAAAAGGATGAAAATTATATAACACAAGTTATGAGCTTGACCAAACCAATGGAACATTATATACACCAGAATAATGCAGTTAATATCTATGAGAATTATTTTGAAAATCTGGAGGCAGCACCGTTGCCTGAGCCATGCAAGTCGCGTACGGTGAATGTGTATCGTGATCCGAATCCCATTAAAGTGCCAGTCACACATTTGTCTTGGTCACCAGATGGTGGCATTAAAATGGCAGTCAGCCATTGTGATATGAAATTTCAGGGTGATAAAACTGGCCAGAGATGTAACTCATATATTTGGGAAATCGAGAATCCAAACGAGCCATTTCTCACACTGGAACCGAAAGTGCCGTGCGTTTGTTTACAGTATAATCAAAAGGACCCGACTACATTAGTATCGGGCATGTATAATGGACAAGTGGCTGCCTGGGATACACGCCATGGTAAGTATCCGGTGATGATCAGTGAACGTGAGGTTTGCCATCGTGATCCTGTCAATTCGGTGCTGTGGAATAACTCTAAAAGTGGCACTGAATTCTTTTCGGGCGCCTCTGATGGGCAGGTTCTATGGTGGGATACACGGAAATTGAGCGAACCTTTAGATCGTCTGTTGATGGACCCGGTGCGTACTGATGAACAGGATTTGTCCCGCTCGTACGGCATATCGGTATTGGAGTATGAGACCACCATACCCACTCGCTTTATGGCAGGCAGCGAAATGGGCATGTTATTTGCCTGCAATCGTAAAGGAAAGACACCTATGGAAAAAATACAAGTTCGCGTATGTTATGCTTTTTAAATTTTTTAAGAAGAAAAATAAAAAAATATTTATCCACTAGATGATGTGTCATTTGGGGCCAGTTTATGCCATTACTCGAAATCCAGCATTTGTCAAAAATTTTTTGACAGTTGGCGATTGGTGTGCACGTATTTGGTCCGAGGATTGTCGCGAAAGCAGCATTATTTGGACAAAAAGTAGTGCAGCTATGCTCACGGATGGTGCTTGGAGTTATACCAAGTATTTCTTTTCTTTTTTTTTATATATAGTATATGTATACACATATATAATTTTTGTGCTATGAACACTTATTAAATTTTCCAGAGTATCACAATTTTTCATCACTCGCATGGATGGAGTCTTAGATATCTGGGATCTGTTGCAACAACAAAATGAACCTGTGCTCACTGTCAAGATTTGTGATGAACCTTTATATTGTGTGCGCACAAGTGAAAATGGTAAGTTTGTAAGCTGCGGCAGTAAATTGGGAGCCACTTTTCTCATTGAAGTTTCCGACAATATGGTGATGTCGGCTAAAAATGATAAGCCCTTGCTTACAGCGGTAAGTTCAATGAAAAATTAGTTGACCTTTAATTTTTTAATTTCAATAAATCCGCTATAGATGTTTGAACGAGAGAATCGTCGTGAAAAGATTCTTGAAGCGAAATCACGCGAAATAAAACTGAAAGTTAAAACGACACATGGTCAGGATCAAAATGATTTGACAATGCTCAATGGTAAAGTAAATATAGAACCTTTCAAAAGTACTTGCGAACAAGCAGAAGCTGAATACTTTGTGGCGGTTGAGCAGGAGCGTTTGCGGCGCCTACCAGGGAGCAAGCGTAGGTGATCAAAATATTGTTGTTGTATTTCAAACTAGATTTCATATAAAAGTTTGTTTTTATATTCTGCAGAGGATGCGGATGATGTTGATATCTCCGAAGCGGATAGTGCGAGAACATAATAAAAATGCATGTTTTTCTTTTTGTTTTTTTTTTATAGAATAATTCCGTTAATTTTGATTAATAAAATAAAATAGTTTCACGTTAAATAAATAATTTATAAATTAAGAACTAGAATCTGGCGCTCACTTATTCTTTAGCCCAAGCCCGTATAGCTAAGCTGAAAGTTTTTTTTTTTAAAAAACTAACTTTTTTATTTAGATCTTTTTCTTCAACTTTCTTTTTATAATTATTCTGATTAACGTATCCATCGTGGGCTATTTGAAATGTTTGCGTTTGACTTTCAAAAGAGATTTATCTCTCAATAGAGTTTGACTTTTTATTATCGTTCTTCTTTAAAAAGAAAATGAAACAAATCAATCATCAATGAAACAAAATTACTTTTTGTGTGGAAATTTTGACTCAAAATTCAAATTAATTAATAAAATTAAAAATATGGGGAAACATTTTTGCTAAATGTCTGATATATGGATGCTAAACTTATAAATAATTTGATCCAAACTTTCCTGAAGAAAACACATAAACTAGACTAGGTACTTAAATAAAAAAATAATAACTGCTAATATCTGACTTTCCTGGTTATTATTATTTTTTTTAGTGTATTTTCGCCTATTCTACACTTTGTTGTTGTTGTTTAAACATAATTTCATGAAAAAGTGTTTTCTTTTTTTTTTATAATAAGGTTATTTCAATTTTGCATATTATAGTTTTTTGTCTCGTTTTTGTTTTTTTTATTTGAGAACCAGCCGAAGCTTATAAAATTTTGTTAACAGTTCGAATGGGCATTATTTATTTCCCACTATTCATTCCATTTTTTTAACGTTATTGAAAATGAAATGTTTAAAAAGTGCTGCCAAGCTTAAGTTCTTTATGCAACAGCACTGTCTACTAAAATCAGCTGTTTCATTCAGTCATTCTGTGAAGTGACAGACAAACATCCAGACATTCAAGCTACATAAAGTGTTTAACAACTCGCATGCTGAAAGGTAGAAAAAAGCGTGTGAAGATTTGAATTTATTGAGAACGTAAAAGTGAATTAAAAATACATTTATAAAAGAGGTGCCGCTTATTATAGTAAGTTAAAGTTCATTTATAAAGAAAATAAATAATTAAATGTTTTCAAGTATTGAATGTAAATTCATTCTCTATGTTCTAAAATAACTTTGTTTAGTATTTTTGCATGAGCAAACATAAATACATTCATATGAATGAACATGAATATTTGTTTTTGTATGCTAGTTTGGTCTACGTGACTTTCGACCAGCATGCAATGGTTGGCTTTACTGCTAACAACAACAACAGCAAAAAGTAAAAGAAGAAGAAAAATAATAGCAATATGCAAGCAACAACAAAATATAAACAAAGTTCATGAATTGCATAAAGTGTACTTAGTAAATAATAATAAATAAAAATAATAGATATAAAAAATTATATATATGTATGAATGCATGTACCTATATAAATATGAAAAATTGACTGTAAAAATAAATTCAGGAGTTTTTGTTGCTGTTGTTGTTGTTGTTTTTTTAACTTGTTTACATTTATTGTTTGTTATTTTTTGAATTGTTGGTGTAGGTCAGGGCTAATAAATTGATTGAAAAAAGTATTGCAATTTCCTGTTTTTTGTTTAAAGTTAGTTACCAAATTTTTGTTTTATTTTTATTGTTAAATTTAGTTATAATGTTACAAGTTGCTGCATCACTTAGTGAACTAGACAAAGGTCCACAGGAAACAGATGAATTCGGTACATCGAATGAAGTTGTGATTATACGCGCCAAGCCGCGTAAAGTTTTTAAACCGAAAGCTTCACGTTTGAATCGCATTCCACAAAGCATACTGAACGATGTTGAGCTGAATCAGGCCATCGCAGTGCTTCCAGTTAACTACAATTTTGAAATACACAAGACTGTCTGGCGCATACGTGAATTAAAGGCGAAACGCGTCGCCTTGCAAATGCCCGAGGGCCTTTTAATGTATGCGCTGATATTGAGTGATATTTTTGAGCGTTTTACGGACGCAGATACGGTCATTATGGGTGATGTGACTTACGGTGCTTGTTGCGTTGATGACTATACTGCTCGAGCTTTGGGTGCCGACATGTTGGTTCATTATGGTCATAGTTGCCTCATACCAGTGGATCAAACTACTGGCATCAAGGTGCTCTATGTGTTTGTAGATATCAAAATAGATCCTTTGCATTTTGTGCAAACGGTACAGTTGAATTTCCAGGCGAACCAAATTGGTGGACAAATTGCTTTGGTGAGCACTGTACAGTTCGTGAATACATTACAGGGCATTGCCAACTCATTGCGAGTGTCTGGTTATGATATACTTGTGCCTCAGGCTAAACCACTTAGTCCTGGTGAGATTTTAGGCTGTACATCGCCTGAATTGCCTTCTACTGTTAAAATGATTATTTATGTGGGTGATGGACGTTTTCATTTGGAATCTGCCATGATTGCCAATCCAGACATCAAAGTGAGTTTTTTTTTGTATCTTTAAAAAAATCATAGCTTATGACTGAGGCAACCCAAAAATAACATATATTATTTTTTTGGATTAAAGTAGTCTATAAAATCTGAATTTTTATCAATGAATTTTCCATCAAAGTTTGTAAAGTTGCAGACATTCATTAATAAAAATTCGAATCTTATAGACTTTTCTAATCAAAGCAGTCAGTGGAATCTTCCGGTTGTCTTAGTTATTACATATGCACATAATTGTCAAATTAGAGATTTCATTCAAAATGTCACCTTTTTTTAAAGCCTCTTTTGAAAAATTAATTTGTAAGAATGATAACATCGAACTTTTTTCAGCTTTATAAAAAACGGATCTCTTTTAAAAAGACATACATATATCCATATTTTAAAGAAAGGTTTTAAAAATTCTACATAAGAAAAAATAATAACTTCTTCATAAAAATAAGAAATATTTCGAGGGACTGAGAAAAATTGTAAAACTCAGTTGTTTTTAACCCAAAGAGTTACTAATGAGAGTTGAAGCTTTTACCCACATTTTAGTTAAGAAAGGCATTTGCATGATAATTTTTTATTTTTATTTTTTATAAAACATACTTTTTTGGATTGATGGACATTTTTAATATTTCAGGCTTATAAATATGATCCTTATGAGAAAAAATTCACTATTGAGGAGTATGATCATCAGGAGATGCAACGTCTGCGCTATTTCGCTATTCNTGATCATCAGGAGATGCAACGTCTGCGCTATTCCGCTATTANGAGAAAAAATTCACTATTGAGGAGTATGATCATCAGGAGATGCAACGTCTGCGCTATTTCGCTATTCAGACAGCTAAGAAAGCCAAGCGTTTTGGGATTATTTTGGGCACATTAGGACGTCAGGGTAGCGATCGCGTTCATCGTTTGTTGGAGAAGCGTTTGTTAGCACGTGGGTTTGATATTACAACCATTTTATTATCAGAAATATTTCCACAAAAATTGGACTTGTTCAAAGAGATAGATGCCTTTGTGCAAATTGCTTGCCCACGTTTGTCTATCGATTGGGGCTCTGCTTTTAAGAAGCCGCTCTTGAATCCCTATGAAATGGCAGTTGTATTGGGAGATGTTGAATGGACGCCTGATAATAAAGGCACGCCTAAGACTCATAATTATCCCATGGACTTCTATGCGAATGGTAGTCTGGGACCTTGGACGCCTAATTTCAAAGCTCCTGCTGTGGGAGAATGTGAAAATAAACCATCGGCAGCATGTTGTGGCCGTTGTATGCATGCTGAATTAGAGAATGATGATTTAAACACTAATGCTGATAAAAAAGCAAAAGCTGAAGATATTTTAGATTTTAAGAAAGGTTAAGGAATAGTAACTTTTTAGTTAAAAGTTGCCTCCGTCCTAAGCTGTTGGATGACTGTAGTAATTTTTTATTATTGTTTAAATTTGTATATGCTCACTACTATATGTAGAAAAAATTAATAACTATATTTTAACACTATTTAAAACATGTTCACACAAATTGTAATTTGTCGGATACCCATCCAAAATGAATGAAAAAGTGCAATATCTGTTAGGGAAATAAGTAGTTCGCTTTTAATTTATTTAGCTATCTGTGAATATTTATATCACAAATATTTAATTTTAGTTTATGTAAGAAACTAAGAAACCAAATGAATCACATTCAACAATTATACGTTCGAGGATTAGATAATATTTGGAAATTAATACATAGTAGCTAAGTATATTTGAAACAAAAATATACAAACATGAAACATTTAAAATGTTTTTTTTTTGTTTTTCAACATATCAGTTTTGCGACAGCAATTTGCATATAATTTGTTTGAAAAATAACAGGAAAGTCGTAAAATTAAAAAATTCAATAAACAGGACTACGTCATTAATAATTTCATTTATATCTAGATTTTCATTGATATCTCTTTTTGTTGATATTATGTACATATTAGAAAGAATTATTATGCATCTCAAATAATTGTTAATAAGTTTAGTAGTTTTGAAAAACTATGATCATAACTAGAACACTCGCCGCATAAATATAATATTGTGTAATGAATATTCCAGCTGTAGTATGCAAGTAATATGATATTATTAGAAACAGTATCTAATTCTTAATTCAGTAGGTTTTTTTTTTTTTTAACAACAAACTTAAGTAAAGCAAGAACATTTTTTAAATAAATCCTTCTTTAATTTTTTCTATAAGATGCACCAATTTTCGCTGAGACTTTTAATATATAAAAAAAAGTTATTTCACTTATTCACACCAAATTAACATAAATAATCGCTACACTACAAATCTTAAAACATTGTCGTTGACAATAACTTCTGATTAAATCGGATGCATGAAATAATCCCCAACTGAAATGAAATAATCCCAAAAAAGGAAATACCCCCCAACGTCGGATATACCAAAAATTTTTGGGGGTTATTTCATTTAAGAAAGTGGGGGTTATTTAAATTTTTTTGGGGGATTATTTCATTTTAAATTTTGGGTATTATTTCATTTTAAACATTTTTTGGGGATTATTACAATCATAAGGTTCCTTGGTTGATAGAAAAACTCATAATTTGCCCTTTTACAGAATGTTGATATAAAGGTGTATCAATTTTTTAAAAGAATACACCTTAACACGTATGAATATTTTGTAAAAGGGGGATTTCTTTGCTAAAAAAAAAATTCAATTTAATTTTTTAAATTGAAATAAATATGTATATGTATTATTATGACGTTTTATTAAAATTATAAAACTGGATAGCTCTTTTTAAAAAGATGATTAAAAAATAACTATTNTTTTATTATAATTATAAAACTGGATAGCTCTGTTTAAAAAGATGAGTAAAAAATAACTATACAAGAGAATCTTTATGTAAAAGGGCAATCCCTTGTAAGTTAACTCACCGCTTTCATGGAATATGATATTAATGTCGAAGAAAAAATTTTGGCATTATTTAATATTCGAGGTTGGGGGTTATTTCATTTTATTATGGGGATTATTTCATTTTAAATTTTGGGTATTATTTCATAATATTGGCCAAAAACATTTTGGGGGTTATTTCATTTGCCACGTTGGTGGTTACTTTTTTGAGGGTATGAAATAGTTCCCGAAATTAAGAAATGGAATGGGGGTTATTTCATGCACCCGATTAAATCATTCGAATTAAATTTGTAGAAACTTTTGTTGTTGCTTTCTTTGCAACAATAAAAAAAGAATTCTTGAGAATTTACTTTAAATTTTGATTGTGAGAACAAAATGTTTTTTGTTCAAAAAGTAAACTCATAATTTGTGGCCTTTTTTTAATTTATTTTTATTTTTTTTTTTAATTTTTCTATAACTGATTGACATTTCAATCTTTGATGTAACAATAGAACAAAATTTTTTTCCTGAAATTTGCTTTAAATCAAAAATAAAATATAACCATTTTAAAAAAGGGTTATATTTTAAGGTCCCTGAAGATAGCACTACCACTTTGAGATATCAAAAAAACAAAAATAACTTAATTTCGGACTTGAAATGGAAATTTTGGGACGTTAATATAAAATTTTGGGTTCCATTATTTTAGAAAATAAAATACGTAGCTCCAACTTCAGACTGAAGACACTTGGTATCTTCTAGGATAATTTCGGACTTATTTTGGGCCATACAATTGCATGAATACATTTTTTAAAAAAAATATTTTTACTAATAAAATCCAATAAAAAAAATCGAATTTGCTTAAAATATGCTTCAAAAATTTTAAAAAGAAGTCCTGGAGCCTTCGTCCTTTGAAGATAATTTCGGACTTATTTTGGGCCCCACATTTGCATTAAAATAATTATGGAATAATTTTTTTTTT